>JAGWEN010000759.1:0-55000 GCA_018703685.1 Orius laevigatus
CAGTATTAGTTTCTTCTAGTATTAAATCATGGGTCATTTTATCACTAATCATTGCCGCAAGAAACGAATTAACTCTATTAGTAACAGACCATATACTTTTATCAACTTTTTCAAATCTTAATAATTTACCATATCTATATTTTAATTTTGTTTCATTAAGGACATCTATAAATGCTTCTCCTCCACCACCATAATCAACATTAATAGTTAAACCATTTTCAATGAATAATGTACTATTTTTTAAACTAGATAAATAAAATTGAATAACATCATGTGCTTGTTCAAATATATTTTTATGTTCCATTGTTGCATTTGAATGTGTATATTTACCTATTTTATGTACTTTTTTTAAAGTTGAATTATATACTCATAAACTAGCACTTGTTTTATGTCCATTAGGACTATCTGCTTGGGCATAATCAACACCAGCAAGGATTTTATCAAAATTTCAAGTTAATTTAGTAAATTTAAGATATTCAGCAAATACTGCACCTTGTACTTGCCCAGGCAAACCTCAGCTTCATACTCTTGCTCTTGATGGTCATCTTCTTTCCATTTCTAATTGGTCTCTTATAACACTTTCATCTAAATACGTATTAAGTCTTCAACTAGAATAATGAATAATAACTGTTTTAGTAAATTTTTTATTATTTTCATAATAATTAATTTTAAATTTACCTATTTGGTCATATTTTAATCGCATTAATTGTTCATCAAATGGCATTATTTCATTACAATATTTAATAATATATCTATGTAATGATTCAGGGTTAGATGAATTAATAACAAATTTTCTTTTAGCACCACGAACAGCAAATGTTAATTCACTAATATCTTCTTGTGTTAATTGGTCTGCTTCTTCTCTTCATTCAATCGCAAATTCATATTTACCTAAATCAGCAAAAGCTTTTAATTTTTCTCTTTTAGTTTGTGAATGTAATCCTTTACAAATAATAAAAGTACCATTATCTAGAGTAAAAGAATGTTCAGATAAATTAACTTTATAATTAATATTCATAGAATTAAGAGTATTTTGTATATTTTCAAATACTCCTTTTCTAATATCTTTACCCATTTTTTGTACAGCAATAATAAATATTGGTTTATTTACTAACAATGATATAGCACAAGACTTACCAATTGGATTATCTTTAATCATAAATGTTTTAGCACTAAAACGACTTCCTATTTCATTATATTCATCAGCAGGATTATATATTTCATTTCAAGGTGCATTAGGAACATTTTGTTGATAAAATCATCTTGGTATTTCATCAAGATGTAAAAAATGTTTAAGCATCTTTTATCACCTCATTTATTTTTGGTAATTCTTCTTTATCAAAATTAATAACAATATTTGCATTATTTATATTTGTATCTTTAACATATTTCTCAACATATATCTTTTTACCCCCGCCATATTGGTCATTTAATAAAGCTAATTCCAATTCTATTTCTAATTGATTTATCGTATCCTTAATATAATCAGCAGTTTCTGAATTAACTTTATCTTGTCAATTATCAAATGGGAGTTTTAAATGGTATAAATATGCTCTTTTATTGCTTAATTTGGTGCCTTTTTGTTCCAAAAATGCTGTAGTTTTGTCAATAATTGTTCTATTTTTGGCCATTTTTTACTCCTTTTTGCATATTAAAATTGCTATTATTTAAACAATATGATTAAATAAAAGAGTAATAATTATAAAACTGTATCAATATTTCAAAGAACTTAATATAATATTTTGTTCTTTTTTTATTATCTATATTTTACATCAAAATAAAAAAAAGTAAAGTAATTTACTTTTTTCAGTTAAATTAATTTGCTAATAATTAACATTTAAATTATAACACAATAAATAAAAAATAATATCTTTTTTTGCATTTTTATTATTTTTGTGATATTGTCCTAAATTAAGAAAGAGGGTATAAAAATAATGAATATTGATAACAAATTTTTTAACAATTTTAATAATTTGTTAAATAAACAAAGTATTGAAATTATTCAACAAAATTTAGAAAATTCTGATGAATGAATTTTTAAAAATTATAAAATTGATGAAACTTTAAAAGAATTTAAAGATTATAAAGTAAAAGAAATAAATCCAAGAACATTAACTATTTTAAATGGAAAAATAACTTTTAAAAGAAGAAAATTTTATAAAATTAATCCAGAAACAGGCAAAGAAGAATATATTTTTCCTTTGGATAAACTTTTAGGAATTGAAAAATGACAAAGAATAGATAATTCTGTTAAAGAAAAAATATTATTATTTATTATTGAGAAAAAAAGATATAAAGATATTTTAGATACTATGGAACATGTAAAAATTAGTTTAATGACAATATCTAATATTATGAAAAATGCAAAAACTGATGAAGAATATTATATTAATAAAACTAATAAAAAAATAGATATTCCACATACTTTATATATTCAAATGGATGGAACTTATTTGAAAATGTTAGATTCAACAAAACAAGGAAGAAAAAAGATAAAAAAACACACGATAGCATGTACTGTTCATACTGGGTATGATGAAGAAAAATCAACTGAAAAAAGACCTGTAATTGCAAATAAACTAGGTGTTTTTGAAATGGATAATATTCCAGATTATCTTAAAAAAGAAGCAAATTTAAAACCAGTTCTTTTAAAATTATTTACTTTAATTGAAACTCATTACAACATGACACCCAATATTGAAATTATGATTTTAGGTGATGGTGCAACTTGAATTAAAAATACTAAAAATTTTATGCATCAATATTTTCCTAAAAATAAAATTCACTATACAATAGATAAATTTCATCTTACAAGTAGATTTAAAAAACTATATCCGTTTCAAAGTAAAAACAAAGAAAATAGAGAAACATATCATAAAGCCGTTGATTATTTTTTTAATGCTAAATATGAAGAATTATTACAGTGTTTAGAAGATAGTAAATCGTTTATAAGTGATACTAAATTAGATTTTTTAAATAAAACTATTACATTAATTAAAAATAATGAAGAAGGTGTCAGAAATCAAACATTATGAAATAATGTTGGTTGTCATATTGAGGGTGATATTTCTCATTATTGAAAAGATGCTATTGTTAAAAAAGCAATTTATAGCGAAAAGATTATTAGAAATAAATTAAATGCTAGTATGAGTAATTTTAAAAATAAAATTAATTTATTTAATACTAATGAACCATTAGAAGAAAATAGAATTAATTATTCAGTTAATAATTTTGTAAATAATAATTTACAAAGAAACTTATATTTTTATTAATTTTATCTAATAAATTAAATAACTTTAATAAACATGTATTTTTAGTCTGAAAAAATTTAAAAAAATAGAAAAAAGTGTTGACAATAAAATTAAAAGTAATACAATCTAAATAAGTAAGTGGTATATTATTCCACAATTTCTAAGATATTAATTTAAGACCCTTAAATAATTTATGCGACCAAATTGGTCGTATAAATAAAATAAGGGTTTTGGAAAAAAACTCGGAAATTGAATAAGAATAATAAACCATTTACTAAAATGGTTTTTTTATTTGTAAAACCAAAACTATTAATTAATTGATTCAGAGAAAGGGCAGTATCTTAAATATTTACAAAAAAACTATAACAACTTTCTGATACCCTCTTTAAGTTGTTTACACATTTATTAAATATCTTAGAAATCTTTACAAAAGTGTACCTGTTTTTCTTCTAATTTAAGGTGTTGTCCTTTCTCTGTTTCAGTTAATTAATTTGCTAATAAAAAAACTTAATAAAAAGGAAAGAGTAAGTAATGAAAATTAATAAGCAACAACAAATTTGCGATATTGATAACTGCTATAAAGCAATATCATTCATTACCGAAGAATTTGTATCAAATAAAGTTTTATGAACTTGTGAAAAACATAAAGATTTATTGAATAAAGTAAAAGATAAAACGCAAAAGCAATTTTATCAAAAACTAGAAAATTCAAAAATTATCTTTGATTATGAAACTGGTTTTTTAAAACTTTGATTTTATAAAACAACTTAATACAGTGTGGGACGGTTATTTTAAATAACTAAGTGCTTCCATAAGAACATGAGTTTAAACTCATTCTCACCAGAGGCGGTCTAGCCCAGCGGTAATCAGTCCGGAAATAATAGACGCTTTAACAAGCGATAGTCGTGATAAGTCCAAGGTTAATATCAAACGACAAAAAACATAGAGATAGTGACTTTATAAATAAATTTGCGTATAGCATTAGGCTCTTCAAGGTGCAAGTGAATTTATTTTAAAAACTGAACGCTTTGACCTGAAATGGTGCGGATGAAGAGAGAGAAAGCTCTCTGGCTCCAAAAAGAAAAAACAACTGTGGATTATTAAATATTCAAACAATTAACATATCGCCACCGCTCACCCCCAGTGAAGCGGATGGCGTAGTAAATAAATAGATAAATACTTTATATAACTAATTCTCGCTTTGGCACTTTCACTTGGAAGTGAGTGCCAGCGAGTTAAAAATAGGAGGAATTATAATGACAGAATATAAAAGTAATTATATTAATAAAACTTGGGATGAAATAACAACATCTTTTGATTGAATTAATTGTCAACTTGTTAATTGTCGTATTTCACATCATAAAAATCATTATGATTTGCAATGTTTAGAATGAGCCAAAATGTACTTAAATTTATTTAAAGATAGATGAGATGTTATTGCTTCTTATATGCAACATTATAAAATTAACGATATTTTAGATTTAGCTTCCGATGGTTGAAAAATATTACAAATTGACCAAAAAATCAAAGGAATAGTTTAGGGGATTTATATGAAAAAGTTAAATAAAATTTGTCTTAAACAAAAATATTGAGGTTATTGCTCAAAATGCAATCAAGAAAATAAATTACAAGAATTAATGCGTAAAAGTTATTCAGTATCATTTGAAGAAATGACTGATGAACATTGGGCATTAGGGAAACAAAATTAGGAGGAATAAAGTATGAATGTGTGATTAATAATACTATTAATAATTAACATTATTGCATTATTATTGGCATCTATTTTTTATATACATGCAGTTAAAGAAATGATTAGAACTAAAAAAATTTTAAAAAGATTAAAAAACAAGGAGAAATAAATTATGAATAAAAGATACTTATTAATAATTAAAAATAAATATAGTATTGATACTTTATCATTTTATACAATTGAAGAAGCAATTAGTACTGCTAAATTTATGAATTATGGTCAATCAACTATTATTGATTTAGAAAACGAAAATATTATTGTAAATAATTGAGAAGGAGAAAAATAATATGATTTGTTATGTGTGTGAAAAAAAAGCAAGTGTTAAATTAAAAAATAGAGCTTATTATAAAAATACTAAATACGAATTAAATTTTGAAATATTTTATTGTGGAAAATGCTGAAATAAAACAGTTGATGAGAGAACGGGAGATGAATAATATGAACTTAAAAGATTTGTTAAATGAAATGTTTGATAATTATCCAGATTGTTATAAAGATTATGGTTTAGCTATTATGGATCGTTATGAAATTGAAGTTGAAAAGAAAAAATTAACACCTGAAGAAATAGATAATCTTACTCATTTATATTTTGATAAACCAAAAAATAGTTTTATTGAAATGGAGGATAAATAATGGCAAAAACAGTTAAAGAATTTAATGATTTTAGTTTTTTAGAATTAATAGAATATTTTAAAGATAAATGTAATGAGTATGATAGTGGAAATAAATATTTTTTGCCTCTTACCGATTTAAATAGATTTGAATTATTAGAAGAAAAATATAAAAATGAACTTGCTGAAAAAGATAACGAAATTAAAAATTTAGAAAATAAATGAGAAGAACGTGTCTGTAATAATTATGAATTACAACAAACACAATTATTTAAAGAAGATTTTACTGAGTTTTATGTCTGTTATGAACACGGAATATCATTAGATAATTGTAATTGTCCTATTAACAATTCAAATTCTAATTTTAGAATTAGATGATTATTAGAAGATAATTCAAAATATGAATTATTACCTAGTAAGGAGGAGAATAAATAATGAATAAATTTATTGCAATAGGAAGAACAACAAAAGATATTGAAATTAAGAAAACACAAAATGGTAGTAAAGAATATGCAATCTTTAATTTAGCAGTTATACGACCATACTCAACACAAAAAGAAACTGATTTTATTCCTTGTCAAGTATGAAATAAACAAGCAACTGTTTTACAAAAATATTGTAAAAAAGGAAGTCAAATTGCAATTACTGGTATTTTACAATCTTTTAAAAATAAAGATAATAAAACTGAGTGAATAGTTCAAATATCTAATTATGAATTTTTACATACAAATAATGATTTAAAAAAAGATATATTATTATCAAAAAAAGCACAAGAAAAAATAGAATTTAATTCATCTGATACAAAAGAATTATTTAATAATGATAATCAAAATATTGGTAATGATGAAGCGATTTTATGAGATTAGATTTAAAACCTTTATATATTTATAATGATGAATTACATAAGTATAGTATTTTAATACCTAGTGTTAGTCAAATTGTTAATATTTTAGTACCAAAAGATTTTTCCCAAATTGATGAGAACATTTTAAAATTAGCTCAAATTAGAGGTATTTGTTTACACAATATGATTGATTATTGAATAAAAAATAATTTTGATGATGAATTAATTGAATTTATTGATTGTGATATAAAATCACATCGTGAATTATTTAAAAATTTTACAAAACTATATCAAGAAACTTTTAAAGATATTAAATTTAAATATTATGAAACTGAAAAAACACTTTATAGTCCTTTAATGTGTGGGACAACTGATTTTATTGGAATAACAACTGATAATGAATATGTAATATGTGATTGAAAAATTACTAGTTCTAATGAGAAAACTGATATTGAACGCTATATTTGGCAATTAAAACTTTATTATTTATTAGAAAAAGACTTTTGTATAGATAATAAAAAAATATTAATGATAATTATAAATCCAAAATTAAAAATAGTAATTAAAGAAAAAGTTAATATTACTAAACAAGATTTAGAACAAATTAAAGAAGCCATTTTAAGATGACAAGAAAGAGAGGAATGAGAAAATGCCACAAGAAACTAAGAAATCATTAAGAGCAAGTATTGGTGAAATACAACAAGATTTATCATTATATTTAGAAAAAAACCAAACAATGCAAATGAATGGTAGAGCAATGTATAACTATTTTGGTGAATCACAAGTATTAGAATTAGTTAAAAAAGAATTTAAAAAACATCATATTACTTATATTTGAAGTTATGTAAAAGATACTTTAAAAATAATTAATGATATCCCATATTTTGAAATGGAATTAACTTTATGTAAAGAAACAGAAGAAATTAAAACTTATTGACCTTTTACGGGTAAAAACATTGACCCTGCTAAAAGTATTGGGTCAGCATTAACTTATGGAGTTAAATATGTTTTAAGTAAATTATTAGGTTTACCAACAGAAGAATTAGACCCCGATAATAGTGAAATAAGTAAAATTAATTCTAAGCAAGAAAAAGAACAAACAGAAATTATTAACAATTCAAATCCAAATTGAATGAGTGAACAGCATTTTAATAATATTAAAGATTTTATTACAAATACAAAAATAGAACAAGATATTATTTCAAAAGGTAAAAATTGAATAAAAGAAGAATTAAATGTTGAAAAATTATCACCAGTTCTGATTAGAAAACAAAGCGAAGATTTTTATTATCAATTTAAAGAAAGATTTTTAAGATAATGATAAAAATAGGTATTGACCCATCAGGAACTGGTATTACCGCTATTGTTGTTTATGAAAATAATATCTTATTAGATAAACAAGAGTTTAAAAATAAAGATTGAAAAAATCATTCTAAATTTATTATAAATTATTTAAAAAATGAAAAACCATTTGGGAAAATATTATCAAATAATCATAAACTAGAATATTTATTTTTTATAGAAAATTGTTTATATACAAATGCCAGTGGTTCAAAAGATAGAGATGATTTATTACGATTATTAGGTTCATTAGAAACACAAGGATATATCGCTACTATTTCGCCAAAATATACTAAATCGGTTGTTAAGAATATAGAAAATTTAAGTAAATATAATAATGGTTGTATTCAAGAATTTAGTAAAGATGAAAATTTAACTTATGAATTTGGTAAAGGTTGATTTTATAATAATGAAAAAATAAGTAATCATATACGAGATGCAATTATTATTGCTCATTATGAAAGTTAATATTATGAAACATTCATTTAATCAAAAAACAGGAAAATATTATTCTAAATTAATTCGTAATGTTAATATTTACTTAAATGAAAATGAAGAAAAAGTTTGAAATGAATTTAATGACTTTACTTATTCACAACGAATAGAATATCTTATTAATTTTTATATAAAACACAATAAAGGATAAAAAGATAATGAATAAATATATTTTATGTTATAAAACAACACAAGGTAATCGCCCGTGTAAAAATCCGCGTGGTGAATATATAATTGGGATTGATGTTGAAGATGTCGATATTAAATCTACTGAGTATTGAGAATATTATAAAAGTACTTATGGAGAAAATAATTTAATTATCTTACAAAATAAAAAATAGCATTAAGCTATTTTTTTAATTTTAATTTTGCTACTTTATGTGCTTTATGAGTAATATCTCGTTTTGCTGATTTATGTTGTAATGCAGCTTCAATTAATTCTTCATTATCATATTTTTCTAAATTAGAAATTGCTAATTTTAAATCATTAACATCATTTGCTACACGAGTAATATTTTGAGTTCCAACACCACCAAAATGATTTCTAATATCATTCATTACTAACACAATACTTTCAAAAGCATCTTCAATTTCTTCAAAGATTTTTTCTTCAGTTTTTTCACGGAAATCATCTGTAATTCGTTCTGCTTTTTTAGAAGCTGTTTTATTACTAATTACTTTTGTTAAAAATGTAATTAATAAACTAGCAACAACCCCACCTACTACAGAAGCAACAATTACAATAATTCCAATTGTTGATGTAAGCATAAATTGCCACCTTTCTATTTATCTATATTTTTGCCTTAAGACATTATAATTATAACAAAGGATTGTTTAATTTAATATAACAAATATCACAAACTACTTTTTTTAAAAATAATTTAAATTGCCCTTTAATTAAAATACTATTACAATTACTACATTTTTCCATTATTTCACCCTTTTTTAATACAATATTGATTTCAACTTTCAACTTGATCTTCAGTTAATTTACAATTATGACAAGTATTAACATCATGTTTTTTAAGATAATTACGAAATATTAATCAACCAAATAATAATAAATATAATAAATAACTTGGTGTTTTATAAACTTGTTCTAAACACTTACCAACTGGTAATTTAATTGCTGGTATTTTAGGTATTTTTGTTGTTAATCAAGCACTACCATGTAATATTGGATAAGATATAACAATACCAGTATATCCAAAAAAACCACCATCAGTAATATTATGTGATCCAAACATAAATTGTTTAACCGGATCTAAACTTGGAATTCAATTAAAATGTAAACTAGTAAAAAATAATCCATATAAACTTAAAAATGGCGTATGATATAAAATTGACATTGCATTATATCGCATAATATATGCTTTCTTAATATGAAATGGATATTTATCATATTTTAAAAACTTACGATTTTTTCAAGCTTTAAAACTTTTTAAAGGTGTTTTATTTTCAGCACCAGTAATTTTTTGCCAATAACTCTGTGTATCAGTATTAATTGTAATATTTTTATCAACCATATTAACTCACCAATTTTCTATAAAGTATTATATTTTGAATTATATCTTTACCAAAATTTCCAAATGATATATTTCCATATTTAGTATTTATTCTTACGATTAAATTATTATCTTGTGTTGGAATATATCTTGTTCATTCAATAGCACCAAAATAATTTATAAGTGTTTCAATAGGTGTAGTTAAAGTATCATTCTGTTGATACTTATAAATTGCTCATAATTTATATTTATATTTTATTCTATCAAAATCTTTAATAAAATATTGTGACCCATCTGGAATAAAATCACTAGTATCTACAACTTCTCAATCATTAAAAATTTTAGGCAAATCTTTTTTTTGTAAAAAAAACTTATCTAAATATTTAGTAGTTCCAAAAGTATCATCAGTACTTTCAATCCCTGCAACTGTACTATCAATAATATCATAATCAGCAGTATTTTTACCACCCCCAAAACTAGGGTCTCAAATTCTTAATTCACCTGTTTCAGCATTAAAATCAGCATTTGCTCGACCACTAGAATTAGGTAATAAAGTTATTTTATTTTGTTTTAAATCAGATACCATTAATTCATCTTCATTATTTTTAATAATTGTTTTATTATCAATTTTAATAACAGGACTTTGTTTAGATTTTCAAACTCCATTATCATTATAAATAGTATCATTATCAAAAGGTACTGATAATTCATTATTAGAATTATAAACAATACTTATATTATCAATTTTAACTTTAATATTAGGATTAATTTTTAAATCTAATTTTTGTGGAATACCATCTAATCTATTAATAAAATTAATCAAAATAGAATTATCACTTGAAGTAATATTATTATTAGCAATATAATTATTTCTAACTCAATCATAACTAGCTCATGTACTACCATAATCATATTCAAATCTATCACCATTAGCAAATCAAGATTTATCTTTATTATCTTTTAAATTAGCAAAACGAATATTTTCATATAAACCAGCATTAATTAATATTTTTTGCACCTCATCAGGTACAAATTGCATATCTTGGGGAACATCAATATTATATGATTGACTTCCTTGTGAAAATGTTGTTGCTTGTAAAAGATATTCAGTTCCTTTTGATAATCAATGTAATGTATATATAGCAGTTGCTCATTTAACACCAATTTGTTGTTCTTCTGTTAAATTATCAATATTATCAGCATAACCAATATAGCCACCAGTTCAATCATTAATTTTAACTGAACTTAAATTAATTGCTTTTGTAATTCATTCATCACTATAAGTTTGCGGATTATCTTCAAAATCTTTTGTTCAAAAACCAGATTCTTTTAATTCTTTAATTGAAATATACATCCATTTACTTGTAATATCTTTTAATTCTATTGCCATTTTCTATCCCTCCTTACAAATTTAATATTTTTTTGCAATTTATTTGTACCAACTTTAATATTTCTTAATATTTTTTGTGTTGTTCTAGTAGTATTAACAAATTGAATTGGTTTACTTGTATTAGCAAATTGAGATAAATATTCTCTTCTTTTATTTCTAAATTGTTGTCCTTGATTTTTCTTTCATTTATAAGTACCAATTTGTTTAACAGTTCTTCTTTTATCACGACCAATATTATGATAAAAACCTTGTTCAAGTTTTCTAATATATTTTCGTACATCATTAACTTCTTTTGGCGAAACTACTAATGCTTGAATAAATGTATTATATTTTTTACCACTATGAATATTTTTATCAGTAATTAATCCTAATTTAATATGTCTTCTAATCATACTTGGTAATCATATTCTTAATCAAATTCGCCAAAATAAAGTTCCTGCATTCGCATTAGCATTTTTTATTGCTAGTCAAACATCAGCAGGCATTGATGGATAAGTATAAGGTCCATATACTTTTACTTTTGGTTGAAATAAAAATGTTGCACTTCCAGTATTAGTAATTTTATTAGTTAATTCAAATTTTCCATATTTCATTCAACTAGATTGTAATTGAACTCATTCTTTTGAATCTTTATATTGTTCATTAAATAAATCTTTCCCTTGCTCTAAACTTCTTTTTTCTATTTTATCTAATAAAGAATTAATTTCTTGTTTTGTTGCCTTTTTTAAATATTGTAAAATCTTTCGTGGGTCTGTTCAATTGTATAATTTTCTAAATTGTGAAACATCTTTTTTAATTATTCCATATTTTTCTAAACCTTTTTTTAATAATTCACCAACAGCAGTATCTTGTAAAGCACCAGTTAATAATCTTATTAATCGTAACATTAAACAAGAAAAGGTAGTTTCCTACCTACCTCCTAATAAATATTTGTTGGATACTTAGAACTAATAACTCCTGAAGGTTTTGATTTATCTTCACTTGTTAAAGTATATTCCATTTGTTCTTCAACAGTTTTATTTGCTTTTTGCAAACTTCATTGTTGATTTGAATTATTAATTTGTTTTACTTCAGTATTTTCAAATAAATTTGATTTAATTGTTTGTGCCATAATTATTATCCTTTCGTATAAGTTAAATTAACAGTTCCACTATATTTACCAGAAGAACCAGTTGCTACTGCTCCTGTTGCTGTAATTGAACTAAATGAAGCGTCGCCATTATTATATGAACTATTTACTTTTTTAACTTGTGCTTCTAATTCTGATGTAGTAGGTGAATCACTTGCAAATGTAAATGTTCCTAATTCTGATGTAGTAATTACAGTATTAATATTTGGTAATGTTGGAGGTTGTAAATTAATTCAAGGTGCTAATTCAAATGTAATACCACGATTATTTTGAGCAGTAGTAATATCAGTATTTGATACATCACCAGTTACAAATAATCAATGTAATTGTCGCATAAATGTAGGTAATGAATATAATCCACGCCCTAAATAACGAATATTACCTGTATTTTGATTAATAACTTGTTGAATACTTCTTCAACCCTGAGGCATAGCACAATCTTGTTTATGTCCTATAAATCCTCATGCACCAACTAAACTTGAATAATTTAAATTAAAATCTAAATCTTTATTAATTCCATTTTCTTTACCTTTATTAAATTGACGACCTAAATATCAACTTTCAAATACATCTACACCAACAATCATTTTTTTTCATAATTGACCTGATGCTAATGTATCAGCCGCTGTTTGGTCTAAAATTTTAGTATATGCTTTTGTAAATTGAGCAAATGCTGACATTGATACATGTACCATTAAATCCTCTTTTTTAGTACCAAACATTAACGCATTTACTTTTTGTACTAAATTAATTGAAATATCATTAATTTTATAAAATGTATCTTGTGCTGAATCAGTATCTTTTGGAATTGGTAATTTAATAAATTGACCCGTTGCAATACATGAATCAACAACACCTTGTAAATAAATTGCATTCATATTTGAATATCAATTACGAGTAATTGTTCGCATTCATTCACCAATTGTAGTTGTTCGCACTTCAACTGGTGATTCCATAAAACGAACAACATCAAATGTAGGAACATCATATTTAAATGTTAACATTTGATCCATCATAACAGTTGCTCTTCGCACTGCTACTGATTGTTGTTCCATTCCAGAATTTATATCATAATCAGTACCCCAAACCATACGCTCTGGGAATACATATTGTCCTTGTTCTCAACCTTCTGCCATTGTCACTTGTTGAGCAGTTAACATCATCATTTCAGTAGCATCAATATATTCACTATCTGCTTCTAAAATTTTTTTAATTTGTAAAACAGCAATATCACCAATTGCTTTTTCTGTTGCAGTATTACCACCAACTTGAAAAACTGTTGGTAATGTAATACTTGATTTTCCACCTACTTTTGCCATAGGTTTTCCTCCTTATTATTGTCATGTTAAACTTTTAGCATAATCAATAATATCTTGGTCAGTTTTAGCACCATTTTTCTTTATTTCTTCTAAGCGATTAGTTTTAATTTCTTCACTTCGTTTTAGCATTTGGTCAATAACTGACCCACCATCAACAGTACCATCTACTGAATTAATATTATATTCTTCTGCTATTTTGTTTATTCTTTCTTTCTTAGATAAATCTTTATATTCATCATTATTAATTAATGAAGCAATAATCTTTTTATCTTTATCTGTAAAATTTTTTAAATATAATTCATTTTCTAATGAATCACTTTTATTTTTTAATTCTTGTAATTGTGTAGAAACAGTTTCAAATTCTACTTTATCAACTACATCTTCACGATTTTTAATTGATTCGCGAATTTGTTTAGCTTGAGCAGATAATAATTCATCAACTGCTTGTGCTTTTTCATCATCAATTTCTAAAATTTCTTTAATTTTTTCTATATTTGCCATTATATTTCCTCCTTATTTAAGTGTTGGATTAACACTTTTAACAAATTATAGTTAAGACTCTTTTTAAGGAAGATTAACCTTTAAAATTATTATATACTAATAGTTTACTAATACAATACTTTTAATATATAAATACTAAACTGTTAAAAATAAAAAAATAAACTATTTATAGTTTAATTTTTCTTAACAACCATTGTATCAATCATATCTTTATATTCTTGATTTTTTTGTTGCATATATAACATTGTTTCATTAATTTTAAATTGAAATTCTTTAAAATGACTAATACATAAACACACAGGTCAATCACCTTGCATTTGTCTAACTAAATCACCATTTTTATCCTTTTTAAATCTTGCTAATACCTTACTTTTACAATTAGGAATTTCACAATCTAACCATTTTTGAATAACAGCCATATTTATTCCCCTATTCTAAATTATAATATTTCCTTGATCATCTATTTTAGGAACATCATTATCTGTTGGAATTGAATCTTTTGTTCAAATATAAACTTCTTTTCAATTACTTGATCAACCAATTAAATCAGGTCTTCATTTATTATCCCCTTCTGTTCCATCTCAAAGTTTACGATTTATATGATATTTATTATCATTAGTGCGATATATTAACAAATATCATTTATTAGTTGGTTTATTTTCATTAAATGGTTTATCTTTTTTACATAATTTTTTTCATTCTCCAATTATTTTATTTTCACATTTTTCTTGTGTACAACTTATTAATCCTATACTAGTTGAACCAGTAATAATAAAATTTCCTAAAATAACTAATATTTTTTTCATATTTTATTTCACTCCAATTTATACAAATTATAACATAATCAATTAATTAGATGGAATTAATTTAATATTAAAATTTGTACTTTGACTATTATTTTTTAAATCAATTCCTCCAATATAACTATATGTTTTTGATTCTCCGTTATATACCGCACCTTTTCATAATTGTCCGGATATTACTACTTCTTGCATTACTTTTTTAGAAAATAATATTTTCATTCTTAATGGATTATCATATAAATAAAATGTAACTGTAGCATTTTGACTATTTTGTTGTGGAGATGTTAATAAACTAAAAACTTCTACTGTCATATCATTATTTGCTAATGTTCATGATGAAGAAATTGCTTTATTATCTGAAGTAGAATTAGCACATGTAAACGATTGAGTATATCCTGTATCTGTGATATTAGCTATTGATACACTTTTAATATTTCATGTAATTGAAGATGATTGCGAATTACCTATTCTATATTCTTTTGCATTTAATATTTTATCCTGTGAACCATTACAGTTAGTTGATCCTGTTCCTAACAATAAATTATTTATTGAATTATCATCAAAACCATTATATGTGTCTCCTGATGAACTATTATATTTTAACAATGTGGGGGGTATCATTGTAAATTGTAATGATAATTGTTCTGAAAAAAGAATAGTACTATACGCTCTTTTAAACTGATTTACTGTTGTTATTGTTGGATCAACCATATTTGATAAATCAATATCTATATTAAAATCAATATTCATATAATCCAATGTTGTACTTGAAGGAATTATAATTCCTGATTGCTGACATTTTAATGTATTTGTTGCTATTGCATCATTTGGAGCTCCTTTTAATATTCCTTGTGGTTTTATTAAATCAATTATTATTTCTTTATATGTAAATGGATCTGGTGGTAATACTGCTTTTGGATAAAAAAAGGTTGTTTCTTCTAATAAATCATAATCTAAAGCACTTGTTTTAATAACACTATTTCAAGCTTGGACATTACCATTTGGTTTAATAAATTTCGCCATAGTTTGTCATTCACCTTGAAAATTTTGAAATGCAGTAATATTATCATTTAATACAAATGGATTTTCACTATATGTTGTAATTTTAAAATTAGTTTTACCAATAGTTTGTAAATTAATTAAATCAATAACATAACTTTCTAATGTTCCATCAGTAGTTGGATTAAATTCTAATTTTGTATCTAAATTAGTTAATTTAGTATCTTTATCTAATGCTTGAAAATCTTGTGAAAGAATTACAATTTCATCTTTACCACCATTAACATTAATTCTATTTTGCCCTAAATCAATGGTTGAGTAAACTTTGGTACCTAAATCTTGACCAGTTGAAGAATAATAATGGGTTCTAATTTTATCTGTTAATTTAAGCATACAACCAAATGTTAATGAATTACTTCCTAATAAACCACCAACTTGGTCTTCTGTTTCATTCCTAAACATATCATATGGAATATTACCTTTACCTTTTGATGTATTACTTCATAAACTATTTTGAATAATTTCATAACTTAAATAATCAATAAATGCATTTAATTGTGCTATTTTAGGAATTAATTTAGTGTTTTTTTGACTCATTAATTTAACTGGTAAACCTAAATCAAAAAATGAGATTATTTTACCAACAATAGGTAAATTATTAAGACTAAATTTAGTAAATTCATTAACATCTCATGGTAATAATGAAATTGATGAATGAGTATAACGATTAGCATTTAATACATCATGAAATGATGAAGATTTTAATTGTGAATAATCAAATGAAGCAACTCCAAATGGTGCTTTTTTATATTCTGGGTCTTGATAAATAAATTTACGAATTTGTTTAGTATCATATACTCCTGATGGTTTAAATTGTAATCCACTATCTCAAAAAGGTGTTTTATTTGGGTTTGTTTTTCTAGTTTCTTCTAAATTACTTCCTAATACACCCTCAGCATTTTTCTTTGCTAATGGGTCTGCTAAATTATTAAAAACATTTGTTCATTCACCATATGTTGTTTGATTAACTGGTATTAAACCTTGTAAATTATATAATACATTAGCAGGGTTTGAATTTGTTAATAAAGTATCAGGCATTCCACTTAATTCATCCGAAAATAATAAATCTCGTGGCTGATATACTCTTGTATTAATTTGACCTGCTTTAACAGGGCGACCAATCATAGTTAATGAAGTAAATGCAGTTAATCCTAATACTTTTAAATCAATTCATTTAACACCAATGTCTTTTGCTAATTCAGGGTCATAATCAACAACTTCATTAATAATTCTTGGGAAAAAATAACCTTCACCAATTGCTCCATGTTGAATTTTTTGTCATATTGCCATCCCTGATTTAGATAATTGGTCATTAACACTACTAAATGTAATTTCTTGAAATAAAAATTTTCGGTTATCAAATGGGTCATAGTAGTCTGTAATATTAGAAATATATAATCATTGGATAGATTGATTATATTCATAAGTATTAATAGTTTCTCCACCAATATTTTCATTATTACGATTTAAAACAATATATAAATTTAATTCATCATTTTGATTAAATTGTTTATCTGTTGATAATAAAGTATATTGCCGTTGAGTTGAAATACCTTGAAATACTGGGTCAGGTGTACCTTGAGAAGAAAAATAAGCACCACTAGTTGAGTTTTGTAAATATGCTTCATACATATCACCACGATTAGTAGGGTAATTCATTGGATTAATAATTTTAGTATAAAAATTATCAGCATCTTTAAAATTATTTTCTTTTGTTCCTTTATTAATTTGTTTTAATTTAAAAGCATTTCTTCATTGAGCAATAATAGTTGCATTACCAGTAATTGCTAAGGTAAATTCTGAATAATCTTGGGGAATACTATTAATTGGTTTATAACCACTTGTAGTTAATGGAATAACACCATTAGTAATAACAAAAGGAAATATAAATCATTTATCTAATTCTTGTATTTTTCTTTTAATAACTTTACTATCAGTTGAAGCCATTCTCATTGCTGTATATAATACTTGGTTATTAATTTGTATTGCTTCTTTTGAATTATTTTTGTTTAAATTCATTTTTTATGCCTCCTGTATTATTACTTTCGTTTTCTTCATCTTCATTTTCTAAATCAAATTTAGAATTAGTTTCTAATTGTTCTTTATCAATTCTTTCAACTTCTTTCATTGCAAAAGTCATTGGAATACTATCAACAATATGTATATATTTAGCACGACTCATTGTTGCATTTTCTAATCTTGTATTATTTGTATCAACTAAACGCATTTGGTCAATAATTCCAGCAGGTTTAAATTTTAATGAATAGGGGCGTTCAGTTTTATCCCAATTATTATTTTCAACTTTTCAATATTTATGAAATATTCATCAACAATCAAATAAACGATATAAATAATCTAATAAAAATTCTTGTCATACTGCTTGTGATTCAATATCTTCTGCTTGCATAATTAATGTTTGATTTTGATTAGTATAAGTTCCTTGTTCATCTGCTTGTCATGATAAACCAATACCACGAAATACTAATTTTAAAATATGGTCAGTATCTAAGTTATAATCACTAGAATTATATTGACCTTGCGTATAATTAACAGTTGCATTACCACTTTTTTCATCATAATTATTATTTACATTTTGAATAACAAAATCACTTTCATATTCTTCTCAGGTTTTTTTCTTATCTTTTACATTACTAATTTCAGTAGGTGTTGCTTGAATATAACCTCTGGCTCTTGAAAATCTTCTTGTTTTCTTTTTAATAAATAAATTATCTTGTAAATCTTCAATTAATCATAAAGTAGGGTAAATATCAGGATAAGCATTTAACATTGTACTTGATGCTTGACCTTGTTGATTAACACGAATAAAGTTCGGAATTTGTATTAATGGAAAACGACCTAATTTATTAATATATGTTCTTTTTTCAATTCTTAAACTTTTATCTATTTTTCCACTAACTGCTCCTGATTGTGTATTTTCATCATTAGGATATGAATCAATTTGAATATATTTATCATTAATAATAACATGAAAAATATAACCTGTATCATCTTGATTTGGTAATATTCAAATATCTGCTGATTGTTCTTCTTCATTAATTTTAGATACAAAATTAGTAAATAATGCTGTACCTAACATAACATCTAAATCACCATCGCGTGTTTCATATATAAACATAACAGCAACACCTAATAATGATTTAGTTCATGACATTTTAATTAATTTCTCATATATTTTTCTTTTATGATATCAATTTTGTCAATGAATTAAAGCTTGTTCATTTTCACTATCACAAAGCAAGCCTCTTCCTATTTCCATTCTTACTTTTCTTTGAGCAACTATTATTGGAACATTTAATTTCCAATTACGATTATTAAGTTCTAATCATCTATCTATATTTTTATCCATTTGTATTTACCTCTAATCTAGCAATATGACATATTAATAATTTACTTTCTTTTTCTACTTTATCTACTTTTAAAACTTTATAATCATTTTTACATTTATAAACAAAAATATTATTTTTAGGAATATTTTTTTTATATTTTCCAATAATTTTATCTATATCAATTAAATATATATACATGTTAAATATACTCCCTTATTAATCTATTATTTGATGATTGAACAATCTCTCTAATATATTCACTTAATGCATAATAATCAGCATCAAATTCATCATCATATAAATCTACTATTTCTTCTTTACCACCATTTGGTTTTTCTTTTCACTGAATCATTGGATATTCAGTATTAGTTTCTTCTAGTATTAAATCATGGGTCATTTTATCACTAATCATTGCCGCAAGAAACGAATTAACTCTATTAGTAACAGACCATATACTTTTATCAACTTTTTCAAATCTTAATAATTTACCATATCTATATTTTAATTTTGTTTCATTAAGGACATCTATAAATGCTTCTCCTCCACCACCATAATCAACATTAATAGTTAAACCATTTTCAATGAATAATGTACTATTTTTTAAACTAGATAAATAAAATTGAATAACATCATGTGCTTGTTCAAATATATTTTTATGTTCCATTGTTGCATTTGAATGTGTATATTTACCTATTTTATGTACTTTTTTTAAAGTTGAATTATATACTCATAAACTAGCACTTGTTTTATGTCCATTAGGACTATCTGCTTGGGCATAATCAACACCAGCAAGGATTTTATCAAAATTTCAAGTTAATTTAGTAAATTTAAGATATTCAGCAAATACTGCACCTTGTACTTGCCCAGGCAAACCTCAGCTTCATACTCTTGCTCTTGATGGTCATCTTCTTTCCATTTCTAATTGGTCTCTTATAACACTTTCATCTAAATACGTATTAAGTCTTCAACTAGAATAATGAATAATAACTGTTTTAGTAAATTTTTTATTATTTTCATAATAATTAATTTTAAATTTACCTATTTGGTCATATTTTAATCGCATTAATTGTTCATCAAATGGCATTATTTCATTACAATATTTAATAATATATCTATGTAATGATTCAGGGTTAGATGAATTAATAACAAATTTTCTTTTAGCACCACGAACAGCAAATGTTAATTCACTAATATCTTCTTGTGTTAATTGGTCTGCTTCTTCTCTTCATTCAATCGCAAATTCATATTTACCTAAATCAGCAAAAGCTTTTAATTTTTCTCTTTTAGTTTGTGAATGTAATCCTTTACAAATAATAAAAGTACCATTATCTAGAGTAAAAGAATGTTCAGATAAATTAACTTTATAATTAATATTCATAGAATTAAGAGTATTTTGTATATTTTCAAATACTCCTTTTCTAATATCTTTACCCATTTTTTGTACAGCAATAATAAATATTGGTTTATTTACTAACAATGATATAGCACAAGACTTACCAATTGGATTATCTTTAATCATAAATGTTTTAGCACTAAAACGACTTCCTATTTCATTATATTCATCAGCAGGATTATATATTTCATTTCAAGGTGCATTAGGAACATTTTGTTGATAAAATCATCTTGGTATTTCATCAAGATGTAAAAAATGTTTAAGCATCTTTTATCACCTCATTTATTTTTGGTAATTCTTCTTTATCAAAATTAATAACAATATTTGCATTATTTATATTTGTATCTTTAACATATTTCTCAACATATATCTTTTTACCCCCGCCATATTGGTCATTTAATAACGCTAAATTCCAATTCTATTTCTAATTGATTTATCGTATCCTTAATATAATCAGCAGTTTCTGAATTAACTTTATCTTGTCAATTATCAAATGGGAGTTTTAAATGGTATAAATATGCTCTTTTATTGCTTAATTTGGTGCCTTTTTGTTCCAAAAATGCTGTAGTTTTGTCAATAATTGTTCTATTTTTGGCCATTTTTTACTCCTTTTTGCATATTAAAATTGCTATTATTTAAACAATATGATTAAATAAAAGAGTAATAATTATAAAACTGTATCAATATTTCAAAGAACTTAATATAATATTTTGTTCTTTTTTTATTATCTATATTTTACATCAAAATAAAAAAAAGTAAAGTAATTTACTTTTTTCAGTTAAATTAATTTGCTAATAATTAACATTTAAATTATAACACAATAAATAAAAAATAATATCTTTTTTTGCATTTTTATTATTTTTGTGATATTGTCCTAAATTAAGAAAGAGGGTATAAAAATAATGAATATTGATAACAAATTTTTTAACAATTTTAATAATTTGTTAAATAAACAAAGTATTGAAATTATTCAACAAAATTTAGAAAATTCTGATGAATGAATTTTTAAAAATTATAAAATTGATGAAACTTTAAAAGAATTTAAAGATTATAAAGTAAAAGAAATAAATCCAAGAACATTAACTATTTTAAATGGAAAAATAACTTTTAAAAGAAGAAAATTTTATAAAATTAATCCAGAAACAGGCAAAGAAGAATATATTTTTCCTTTGGATAAACTTTTAGGAATTGAAAAATGACAAAGAATAGATAATTCTGTTAAAGAAAAAATATTATTATTTATTATTGAGAAAAAAAGATATAAAGATATTTTAGATACTATGGAACATGTAAAAATTAGTTTAATGACAATATCTAATATTATGAAAAATGCAAAAACTGATGAAGAATATTATATTAATAAAACTAATAAAAAAATAGATATTCCACATACTTTATATATTCAAATGGATGGAACTTATTTGAAAATGTTAGATTCAACAAAACAAGGAAGAAAAAAGATAAAAAAACACACGATAGCATGTACTGTTCATACTGGGTATGATGAAGAAAAATCAACTGAAAAAAGACCTGTAATTGCAAATAAACTAGGTGTTTTTGAAATGGATAATATTCCAGATTATCTTAAAAAAGAAGCAAATTTAAAACCAGTTCTTTTAAAATTATTTACTTTAATTGAAACTCATTACAACATGACACCCAATATTGAAATTATGATTTTAGGTGATGGTGCAACTTGAATTAAAAATACTAAAAATTTTATGCATCAATATTTTCCTAAAAATAAAATTCACTATACAATAGATAAATTTCATCTTACAAGTAGATTTAAAAAACTATATCCGTTTCAAAGTAAAAACAAAGAAAATAGAGAAACATATCATAAAGCCGTTGATTATTTTTTTAATGCTAAATATGAAGAATTATTACAGTGTTTAGAAGATAGTAAATCGTTTATAAGTGATACTAAATTAGATTTTTTAAATAAAACTATTACATTAATTAAAAATAATGAAGAAGGTGTCAGAAATCAAACATTATGAAATAATGTTGGTTGTCATATTGAGGGTGATATTTCTCATTATTGAAAAGATGCTATTGTTAAAAAAGCAATTTATAGCGAAAAGATTATTAGAAATAAATTAAATGCTAGTATGAGTAATTTTAAAAATAAAATTAATTTATTTAATACTAATGAACCATTAGAAGAAAATAGAATTAATTATTCAGTTAATAATTTTGTAAATAATAATTTACAAAGAAACTTATATTTTTATTAATTTTATCTAATAAATTAAATAACTTTAATAAACATGTATTTTTAGTCTGAAAAAATTTAAAAAAATAGAAAAAAGTGTTGACAATAAAATTAAAAGTAATACAATCTAAATAAGTAAGTGGTATATTATTCCACAATTTCTAAGATATTAATTTAAGACCCTTAAATAATTTATGCGACCCCAACGATCGCATTACGATTATTATCACAACATAAAGTTGATGATGCAACTGGTGAAATTCTAGGACCAGGAATTGTTTATCCATTAACAAACCTTGTTTCGTTAAGTGGTGATACCGTGGTGGAAGAAATAGGTTATCAATTGAAATCTTTCATATTCCCGTCATACTGCTGGGACACAAATGTTACGAATTAAAGCATTGAACTTAGTGACAACAGGAGCAAGTTTAATGCCTGATAAAACAAGTCCAGGGTATACTGGCGCAATGTGTAATGATAATTACTTTGTAACAGAATTACGTCGGATTACGAATTTAGAACCAACATGACAGGTTTTACCTAGTCATAATAAGCCATTTTTAATGCATGATGCGCTTGAACAAAAATTAATTCCAACAGAAGATCAGTTTTAAATGAAAAGTAACCTCTAATTAGAGGTTACTTTTCATCTTTTCTGTTATCCTTATCTCTTTATTTCCATAAAAAATGCATTATTTTGAATAATGCATAACGTAAGTGTTGAAATATAAATCTTGGGGTTTAAAACCTAGTTCTTGATATAGGGGCACTTTATCAATCGGTGCAACAATCCCAACACTTTGATATTTTGCTTTTTTTGCTTGGGTTAGTAAATGGTTTAACATTTTTTTCTCATCATTAGGATGTTCGTTATCATAGCTTACAATTTCACCAATTACAGCAAGTTCTGTTTCAAAATAAATAATACCAGTTACAACGGGCATGTCATCTTTTGTTAATGTTGCAACATAACACAGGTTGCAAGTTTGGTCCAAAGCAGAAGTACTTGTTGGTGCTGGTAAATCTTTTAACGGTAATTCATTATCATTAACAATTTTAAGATTATTAGCACTGGTAAGTTTGGTAGCATTAATTTCTTTTAGAGCTTTTAAATCTGTTGCAGTAATAAATTTTTCGCTTTCTGATAGATCTGCTGTTGCAGTAAAACTTGCTAGATCCAACAACATACCATTCCCAGTTCGCCAATGACTTAATCCACTTTTTTCAAAAAATGATCGTTCACCTTGGGTATTATCAATTGTAATGGTACATCAGATAAACGGTGTTTTTTCTGAATAAAATTCATCAATAATTTCACCTGCTTTTGCGAATTGCTTTGATGTTGTTAAATGAAAACTAACAACGCCGTTAATACTATCTTTTAGTTGACGAGTATCAATTTGGTAAAATAAATTACTGTTATCAAACTTTGTTATTTGCAAATTGTTATCATGCTTAGGGTCAATGTTGTAATTTATATAACTCACAATTAACTGGTTTAATTTTTCATTGTTAAAATTAAACATTTTAAATTCTCCTCTTTATTGAATATAATTTTATCACTTTTATATAAACATAAAAAGTTTTTTTATTAAGATTTAATATTATTTAACATATTTTGGTTAATAAATATAATTATATTAAGTCTTTTTTATTATTTTGCTCAATTCAAATAAATCAATTATTTAAGGTAATTTTATTTCTTAAAAAAAACAACAATATTTGTTTACTTTTTTTATTATGTTGTTACAATAAAAAAGTAAGTTTGATAACTTATGTCTTGAAATTACTATGAAAATCTATAATAGCAAATTTATAAAATTTTATATTGACAAGAAAGAGGGAAACGATAAGTATGAAAGTAATTTTAATAACTTTATCAACTGTGGCTATTAGTTCTAGTGCCGCTTTACCAACAATGTTAAATTTTATGAATTCAAATATTGAAAAAGTAACAAAAGTTTATTTTTCGAATGATAAACAAAGTTATGAATCATATGTTCGATATGGGAATGAAAACACCAGTTACAAAATAATTAATGTAAACCTTGATAAAATAATGCCATTTGATTATTCTAAAATTAGAGTAATTAATAATAATGATGCATCATATACAAAAACAAGTTGAGGTAATGATGCATATTATGGGACTTCATTTGCTGATAAATTTAAAAATACTAAAGTTAGAGATGTCTTTTATAATTTTAAAGCAATAGGAAACTATGATGTTTATAGGTATACTAATAGTCATCTTTTACATAAAGAAGATTAACAAGATATTGCTAAAATGAAATCAAAACAACATGTGGGTTTAACTTTTTATTGAGATGCTGAATCTAACTGGAATATGCAAGTATTAATTTATCAGTATGGTGAAACATATTCTTCATTTAGTGGTGGAGGAATGTGAATGAATATTGGGACAAGGAATAGAATTTATTAAATAAGTATTAATTTATTAAAAATGATACTAGTTTATGATAAACTAGTATCATTTTTAATTAAGTATCATAATTCACGAATTACATTACAAAATAATTAAAAAAATAAAAAATATGATATTATGTAAATATTAAAAAAATAGAAAATTTAAGTTAAATAAATTTAACTTCCTGACAGAGGTTTTTATGAATGCAAACACATTTAATCAATTTTATTTGAAAAAAACTTTTTATGGTAATTTTGTAAAAAATACATTATTACCTTTTGACTTAATTAAAAATAAAAATGAGATGGCATAAATTATTCGGTTGGTGATAGTTTATTTTAATAAATATTTATCTATTAAAATAAAATTCCTAAGAAAAAGATAAATTTATCTTTTTTAACTAATTTAATAATAACATAAAAATAATAATTTACAACACAAAAAATAATAATTCGCAAATTATTTAATAAATTTATTTTAAATTATTGATTTTTACTTTAAATTTTAGACAAAGGCTTGTACATATTGACTAAAGTTTTTATTTATTAAAAATTGTTGATTATGATTATTTTCATTTTTAAAATAACAATTATATTCTTTTTCATTATTTTTGTTTATCTTATTAAGATAAAACTCAATTAAATTAACGCCATTTTCTTTCCGCCATTTTCATTGCAATCATATTTTTTAAAACTTTTTCACTATATGATTTAGCACCATATCCTTTTAATCATTTGACATTATGCGAAATTTGTGGTTCAGTACAAGACCCCATATATCAATCCTCTTTATAAACTTTAATACCTTCAGAATTATTTTGAATATATTTAATGAACTTTTTAATCTTTACTTTTTTTTCTTTCAAAAATGGATTTTCTTTAATATTCTTGATTTTTATTAATTTTTTTAAATATTTTATTACTTCATCAGGATCGCCATTTTTAAATAATTTATTCATATCTCAATAAATTTGTTTTCTTATTTTTTCATTATCGGTTAAATTTTTAGTAAGTTTTCTTCTTCGATAAGGAAAAATTGTTTTTAATTCTTTCATTAAATGAAATTGATCTAAAATAAAAATTGCACCAATTTCGTTAGCAAATTTTTGGATTCATTTTGCTCCATCACCTGCTAGCGTTAACTTACAATTTTCAATATTAAAATTTTGATTTAAAAAATATAAAAATTCTTTTTTATATTTTTTAATAAGATAGTATTTATTTTTTACTGATTTCATAACAATAAAAATTCTTTTATCTTTTAGAACATTTTTACTTTTAGTGCTTTTTATTTCATCATACCCAGTATGAAAATATGCTGTTCTAAACATATTTTTTTCTATTTTTCTATATTTTGTTAAATTACTAAATGAATCATCAACCCCAGCATACAAATATGGTGTTTGGACAATTATTTTTTCAGTCTTTGTTTTTAATTGTTCTTTAAATAATTTATCAAAATCAATTTCCTTATTAATGTTTGTGATTGTCATCTTTGATATATTTAAATTAGGAAACATATCCATAATATCTCTTTGTCTTTTAGCACTATCCATTAATTTTCAAAGTTCTATTTTAACACTTAAAATAATTGTTTGATTATTTTTTAAACCAATTTTTTTATTTAATAAAGTTGTTGTTTTGAATTTATTATCTTTTTTATCACGATAACCAAATCTGGAAGCTTTAATTATAATATTGCCAAAGGGAGTTTTTATCATTTTATTCTTTTTCCCTCACAAAATATAACCATTTTTGCCATTACGGTTTTGCTCTCTTAATTCTTGATCAAGGTTTTCATATTTTTCTTTCATTTTTTGTTTTCCTATTAAATTAACATCGATATTTACTTCTTCAACAAAGTTTATATCTTTAAAACTATTAAAAACATTTAACTTACACTTATATTCCTTTTTAATCATCATTGCATGATAGTAAAATTTTATACTGCTTAAAATAATTTGTCAGCAGTTTTATTTAAACTTTTTAATTTGTAATTTTCTTTGTTTTTGTTAGTGTTGCAAAAAGTCTAATATATAAAAAAATTAATCACAAAATATTGACTTATTACCATTTTCTTTTTTAACAGTTTGTAAAATGTTAAACATTTTATCATCAAATTTTTTAATATGATAATCGCATAAATGAAAAAAACTATCTAATGATTCACATTTTACAAAATGTATTCATTTTTTTCTGCAATTTCCCTTCATCACAAAAATTATTTTTATTTTCATAACTACTTCGTAGTTTATATGTGTCATTTGGTTCTTCATCTAAACATAACATCAATCCTATTTGTTTATCTTCTCAAATTAAAAGTTCTCAATTTTTAATTCATTTATTTTTAATAGTTTTAAATTCTTTAACAATTTGTTTTTCTTTTTCTAATTGAATTTTTCATTTTTTATTTTGTGTTTTTTCATCCATTTTTATCTTTCCTTTCTATTTCAATTTTATTTATTTTTTTATAAAACCTCAACTTTTTTTATGCTATCAACTTAGAACGGCAAAAGTAACATTATTAAATAATATGTTTATTTAATTTATGGTTTCTATCAAATTTTTACATAATTTTGTGTTTTTTGCAAATGTTCTTAATTTTGTATTGATAGAAAGAGAAAAATTAATCAATTTCCTTTACCTTTTATTTTAATTTTACTAGTTATTTATTGATTTTTCTTATTTAGGTAGAGTTTCCCTTAGACATTGGTTTAGTTAATCACTTGCGACTACGCTTCTGCCCCATGTAGTACTAATTTAATTAGTTGATTAACCTTACAGATATCCTCCCACTTCGTTTATTTTTTAGTGTTCCAGCTTGACCACTTTGTGGAATCTTACTATTTATAAAAAATAATTATTCCTTTTCAGAATAATTATTGGTTTCTTGTCTTTTGATTAATTCTATTTCAAGGTTTTTGATTTTTTGTAAAAGTAAATTTATCATTGTTTTATTTTGAATAGATTTGTAATTTGTATTTTCATACTCTCTTAATTGCATTTTTAAATTATTAATATTTGTCTTAATTTCTGTTGTTGTTAAATTGACAAATTCATTAATTTCATTTTCTTTTATTTCTTTTTGTTATTTTTAATATCATAAAATATTCTTTATTGAAATTGATATATTCAATTTCTTTTAATTGATATGGTTTTATTTTTTCTGCTAATTTTAAATCTTTTCATAGTTTTAAAGTTATTTTCATTGGGTTATAGCGTGCTATTTTAACAATTCCTTGTCCTTGTTTTAAATTTGCTAACTCATTAGTTAACATTAGTGGGTGACTTTTTAAACTTTTTGAAACACTAATATTATTTTTATTTCATTAACACTAATTTGTTCTATTGTTTTTGTACCAAATAATTCACTATAATATTTTATTGTTTCTAAATCGTTGGTATGTAAGAAAATATGCATCCCACAGTTATTTAAAATAATTTTTGCTATTGTATCACCATAATTTAATTTTAATTGGTTGATATCTTGTAATATTAATTGAAAAAGATGTTTCTACTGCGTGAAATATTAACTCATCTTTCAAAATTATTTATTTTTGTTAAATTAGCAAATTCATCTAAAATAAAATATATTGGTTTTTCTAATTTTTGTTCGATTGTTTTACTTGCGTGATTTGTTAAAAATTGATAAATTTGACTAATTAATATTGCTATTAATTTATAGTAATTATCATTTTCATCGCTAAATATAATGTATAAAACTGTTGGGTATTCGATAAAATCATTGTAATTAATATCATTTTGGGATGTTAAATTACGAATAAAATCATTGTTAAATATTTCTAAACTTTTTGCAACAGTCATTAAAATAGCGTCTAGTGTTCGATTTTCTTTACTATCAACCAAAGCCTGGCTTGCGGTTATTTTGGCAATGCTGGTATTTTTTCGATTATTAAGTCATTCAACTAAATCTTTTTTAAGACTAGCAATAGCAGCAACAGAAGCCATATTAAATTTGTTGGAAAATAATTCTTGGTTTAAAGTTTCTTCGATTTCTGTTGTTGTTAAATTATTTTTGCTTATTTTATCTTCATAATCTTCTAATATTGCCAAAATAATTCCTTGAATAATCATACTTGCTGAATTATTTCAAAATTCATCTTCAATATTTTTGTCAATTAACATATGACTAAGTGATCTAATTTTATCTTGATATTTTATTTTTCATCTCATTTTTTCTTTTTCGTTATTTGTCATTATCATTTTAATAAAGTCGTCATAAATTAGTTTTAATGGATTTCAAGTATTTCCTTTCTCTAAATTACGAAAATCAATAACTTTTATTTTATAACTATTTTCTGCTAAAAACCCACTAGTTAAATTATATAATTCTGTGAAAACCATATACATTTTAGACCACTAATTTAGTCTTTAAATTAGAATGGAGATTAAAAGTATATGGTAGCAAGTATTCCTAATGAAAATGAATTATATTCATTACAAAGAAAAATAAAAAAATGATATTCACAAGAAGAACCTTCAAAACAAACAAACTATATTTATCAAAATGTCATTAATTATTTTAATTTATGTCAAAAATACTATTTATATAAAAACTCATTAAATAATTTAATTAAATTATTTTATAAATCAAAACAAACTTTTTATAATTGAGCTAAAAAGATTCAACTTTGTCTTAAAGAAAAATTAAATTTTATTGTTTTAGCTAAAAAATCAACTAGACCAATTAATATTAATAACCATTATTCAAAAACTTACAAGATTGCTGTTGCAAAAATGATGAAAAAATATCGACAAAAATATGGAACTGGTATTTATGAGTTTTATAATTTAACACTAGCTGGGTTTTTCAGATATAAAAAGAAAGTAATTAAACATAACATTAAAACTTTAATTAAATGGAATAAAGAATTTAATAATTTTTATCCTAAAAACAAGAAAATTAAAACTTATAAACGTTATGAAATGTCTGAATTAGGACATTTACAACATGATATTAAAATTCTGACACCAAATATGACTGGTTTTAAACGTAATTTATATTTGTATGATTTTATTGATGAAAAATCACGTTTTGGTCTTGCTTATTTATCTGAAAATAAATCACAGTCATCAGCAATTGGTATTTTTAATCAAGCTTATGATGATTTTTTAAATAATAAAATTAGAATAAAAAGAATTAGAACCGATAATGGTCCTGAATATGTTTATAGTTATAATCCAGAGTATAAATATCATAAAAGTGAGTTTACAAAAGTATTACATCAAAAAGGTGTTATTCATCAAACAACACCGATTCGTTCCCCTCAATCAAATGGGAAAATTGAAAGATTTCATCAAAACTGAAATAAATTTTTTGAATATCTTCCTCGTTACCCTAAAAATATTAATGAATTACGAAAATTAATTACTATCTTTTTAGATTATTACAACAATGTTAGACGACATAAAAGCATAAATTTTTTAACGCCATCCGAAGCTGTGTTAAAATTTTTAAAAGACTAACTGGTCTAAAATGTATATGGTACCTTACATCGCCCAAAAACAAGATTAGTTAAATTCCCATTTTAAAACGATATGGATAAGAACCATAAAATAAAGCATCATATGGGTCATGATACATTTTATTATCGGGTGTGTTTGTTTTGGTATCGCTAAACCTTAATTCACTAATACATTTATCTAAAAATGGGAAATTATCTAATATACCATATATCTTGCCTTGAACAAACATTTTTCTTATTCATGTTACGCGATTGATTATTCCTGCTTCTTTATTAAGCGATGTCTGATGTTTTTTGGCTTTAAACATTTTAATTTTATAACCCAAATAAGGGTAAATATCTTCTTGTAATTTTTGCATAAAATCGTGGGCATTAATATCATAATGAAATGTAGCATATTCAAAGCCATCAAATTTATCAAATGTATTAATTATTCATTGTCCGTAATGTTCAACTATTTCATTTAAATTCATTGCGTTTTTTGGTGTAACAACATTTTCTTCAATTAAATATTTATCATATTCATTATTTTCATTAATTTTATAACCACTAAATAAAAACACCGTATGGTCTTCACTACCGTTAGCATAATCCACACCAATTGAATAACTATCAAATTGATACTGTTTTGTATTTGGATTATAAAAATCTTGTAAATTATATTCTTTAATATATTTACGATAATTTCGTAAAACATAAATACTGGGGTCATTATCGTTATATTCAAATCCGTAGTATTCAAGTTCAAATAAATCAGGCCGTTCTTCTTTGTTTGTTAAAACAAGTTTTTTAGTAATATCAGGTATTTTATTTCAAACAGCACCCATTGTTAATCGTAAATTAAAAATACCCAAACTATTAAATGCTTGTTTGTTTTCTGAATATACTTGATTGTGTTCTTTTAAAATATTTTTAATCCTTTCATTTAAGGGTAAATATGGGGTTACAAATTTTTCATAAAAAACATGGTATTTATCAAAAGGATTAAAAGTAAATTGATTAGAATATGTTTTATGAAAATATGTTGTTACGGTTATGTATTGTTTTGCTATGTTGTCTCATTCTTGAAATGTCCAAGATAATTCTTTTACTGGAATAGGATTATCTAAATTATATTGTTCATTATCATTTTCATCAGTATATTTTTCATAAGATACTTTTAAACTTTTTGAACGAAACATTGAAACTCTTAAATTATTATATCTTTTATCTAGTTCTTTGTCTGTTAAAATTTCTTTTTCTTCAGCATGTATCATTTCATCTGTTCACGCCGATATAATGCCGCTACCTTTACCAACTTTTCCCATAATTTTATTACCATTAGCATAACCCGCAAAAGCAATACGAACACCACTAGGAAAAACAATTTCTCCACCTTCTTTCACATTTTTAGGTCAAACAATGCCATTTTCATTTTCAGGTCCTATATCGATGCCATATTTATCGTATAGATAATTACAGACATTAATTGTATCGCCAAATGTAGTATCTTCGTGGGTATTGGCATATCTTCGTAAAATATTAGATGAAGCATCGGTAAAATTACAAGCAAAAAATAATTTTTCTGCTAAATGATTTCATGTTTTATTAGTACCTCTTCCGGCGGAAACAAACTTAAAAAAAGTTGGCGAAGTAAAATATCGGGCATAACTATCACCAACAAAATCTTTAAATACTTCTCAATCAAAACCAAAATTATAGTCACTAAAATTTAAATCATATTTTTTATTTAAATGTTTATAACTAGTAATTCGTTTTTTGTTATTAATTTTGGTAAAATCCTGCATTTTTAATGCACCTCCCATTTTTGATAAAATAACATTAAGTATTAAATATCATAATTTATTAACTAGCATAATTTAAAATAATTTGTTTAATTACGAAAGGAAATTATAAAATGCGAATGGGAGTTGTCAAAGATACGGGTTTTAGTTAAAAACAAGATAAAATCTTGTTTTTTCTTTTATAGATAGAAATTATTAATATTAAAGTTATTATTTTTTAAAAATTTTAAGGAGTTGAAATTATGCAAACAAAGCAATATTTTATTTTGCGGTCGTTAGTGAAAAAGTATGGTAAAGATAATGTTATTAATACTGTCAATAAGATTGCAAATGATATTGAAATTAAAAAGTAAAAGAATAAATTATTCCGCGTAATTTATTAGCGGGTAATTTATTCAATAATGTTTTTTAAGTGGAGCAAAGCGACAACGAGCGGAGCGAGTTTGCAAATTTCAATTTTTTAATTTATCGAAAGGAGATATATTATGCCAGTTTGATTAACGACAATATTTAGTGTTGTTATTATATTAGGTATTTTTGCGTGAATTGGTTTATCGATTTATCAGAAAATTCGCCAAATTCGAGGTAAGAAAAAAGATAAAAAAGAAATTGAAAACAAGGAGGATAAAAAATAATGTTAGGGATGTATTTAACAACAGCGATTAATTTTTTAGCTGCAGATACACCTACTATTTCAGATGGAATGGGTTCTATTTGAACTGGATTGGGTAATGCAATGATGAAAGTTAAAGAAGCAATTTATGCTGTATTACCACAATTAATGACTTTTTTAGGTGATGCGTGAATTATTTTAATTCCATTTGGTATTTTTGTTATTGTTAAGATATTAAACTTTTTCCGTGTTATGGTTAAAGGATTTTAATATTTATTATAATTGATCATATATCTTAGCTATGGCACACTAGCTTTTATGTGATATTTAAGGTATTATTATGGTTTTCTCTCTGTATAAAATATTTATAAATTTGTTAATTTATTAAAAATTCAAATAATAAAGTTAAAGGTTATTATTAAAACTATTATTATTGAAATAATTTTTTTAATTGGTGATACCATTCATGATAAGCAAAAAATAGATGGTATCACATTTGTAAAAAATGAATTTATTAAATAGAAAAATGAATTTATTATTTCTTCGATATTTTATTTCTCCTTTCTATTTAAAATAATTTATACAGAGAGAAAACCATAATAATATCAACTTAATTATAAATGTATAATTTTATATTTTAATAGCTATTAGTTGAAACTAAGTAGTTATTTTCAGTGTGCCTTAATTTTTGATTTTATATATTTAACATTGTTAATAACATTGTTTATTAAACATTAAATAAGCAATATATTAGCATTATGTATAACATTGTTAATAATCAATGTTTTTATCAATAAATAAACAATATATAAACATTAAATATAACATTGTTTATTAAACAAATATTTAGTTAGGAGATGATAAGTAATGATTAATTATTTTGAATATAAATGTGAAACTTGTTTTAATGATATGAAAAGATTACGATTTGATGAATTTTATTGTTTAAATTGTTATGAAGGAGTTGAAAAAATTGAGTAGTTTTGTTAAGAAAAATCAGAATATAGAAAATTATTTTATTAGTAAGGAATTTATACCTTTTGAGACAGATAAAGCAAGTTTTATAAATTTACCTAATCATAATCGTCATATTGGTTTTTGATTGAGTAATAAATTTATTTATTCGAGTGAAAAACATTCTGATCAAGTAGCTATTGGTTTGATTTATGATAATTCTTATCCTATTGTAAAATATGATGAAAATTTAAAACGCCATATTTGAAAGTATTTAACTGGAACAGAATTAATTAATTTATATAATCAATATAAACAAAATTATTTTACACAAATGAAAAAAGCATTATTTTCTAGTGAACCTCAAAAAGTAAAAACAAATAACAATAATAATTTAACAAATTGAAGTGTTGAAAAAGAGCAAGAATTAATTAATGATTTGAAAGACTTAAATTAAATGAGTTTATATGATTATTGAGTTCAATTTGTTAGTTATATTATTGGTTCAAATGCCCCTGAATTTTTATATGTTATATCGTTTGTATTATTTATCGTTTTATTTTTTGGTATGTTTTTTAAACTTATTCAAAAAATGTGAAGCTTTTAAATTATGGCAAAAGATTGAGAAAAATTAAAAGAGTTTTTTATTCATGTATTTTTATTTATTAATAAATCTAACATTGAAAGTATTACAACTTGGAATTTAACTCAAAACGAATATTTAACTCTTATGATTGGCATTTGAATTGTTATTTTATTTTTAACTTGGTTTTTGTTGTGAATGGTTTTCAAAATAGTTAGTTGTTTTAAATAATTGAATTTTGTTATTATTATGGTTTTCTCTCCTCACAAAATTTTAAAATCTTTTTTTTGAATATAATATATATTTTCATTATGAATGCAGTAATTATTAATATAAATAATGTTATAAAAAATATTTCTTTTGCATTTATTTGACTAATATTCTTAAATATTCATTCTATAAAATTAATTGTAGTAATTAATTTTTCGATAGGATTAATTAAAAAGTTTATAATTCCAATGATAGGCAATAATATTGAAATTATTTTTAAAATTTTCTTAATTTTTATCACTCTCCTTTTTGATTTGTGGGGAGAGAAAACCATAATAATATTAGTTTAATTATAAATAACTATTGGAGGTAAAATGAAAAAGTTTATATTTTTCTTAAAAAATTATTGTTATATCAGTGGCTCAATGCTTTTGTTTAGTTTAATTGATTTGTTATTTTGAATAATTTCATTAAATTATACTGGTTTAGTATTTTGATTATTGTTTGCTTTGCAGTGTGTTTATTTTGTGTGATGAGTATGAAAAAACATATTTTATCAGTTAAATGCTTTTCGGTTAGTAAATTTTGTTTGAGATAATCCGTTATCAGTTATTATTGGTAAATTAGGAACGGGAAAAACTTTACTTTTAACTTATTTATCACAAACTATGAAATTATTAACAGATAATATTTATAGTAATTATCCGTTAGAAGATGATAAGGTTAAGGTTTTAACATTTAAAAATTTAGATTTTACCGATAGAACAAAACCAGTTCCCCCTGATGATAGTGTTATTTTGTTTGATGAAAGTTATTTATATATTGATGGAACTAGTCCTCACGATGAGAAAAAAGTTCATAGTGGTAAAATTCCGTGAATTGTTTTAGCAAGACATTTTGGTAATCGTGCTTTGTTTACAGCACAGCGTGAGGGTATGATTTGAAATAATATCCGACAATTAGCAAGTGGTATTATTATTCCTATTTCATTGAAAAAACCGATTGCTAAAAAAGGATTTAATTTTTTTAATCGTTTCTTTATTATGCGAATTGGTATTTTTCAAGATATTACGGATTATGAAATTTGAAAAACAAAATCAGTAGAAAGAACAGCTGAAGGTAAAAGAGCAAAACATAAGTCGGATGTTGGTTTAGGAATTCGGTTTTTTAAAATAATTATTCCGTTAGAATTTGCACAGAAATATGATAGTCAATGATTAAAGTTTGTGCGTGATTTAAAAAATGATGAAATAATTAATAACAAAGAATACTATTGGTCAGAAATTACTAAATTGAGTGTTAAAGAGCGGTTAGAATTGTTTGATATTGATATTTTGAAAAAGAATTTAAAACCTAAAAAAGAAAAAGGAAGTGGTAAAGATGATTAATTTATTATCAGAAAGTAGTAATTGGGATAAGATTTTTAGTTTTATTTTTGATGTATTTTTGTTTATTTTTGATGTGATTTGAAATACTAAATTGCCAATGACAAATACAACAATTGCTTATTTTATTATCTTTTTTATGGTTGTTAAGTTATCTATTTATGCAATTCACGGTACAAGAACTCAATACAACGAATTAGGTTCAACAGTACAAAGTGGTGTATCAAATATTTATTCTGTAACTGCTCGTGGAGTTTCAGATACTAAACAAGGTATGCAAAAACATATTAAAGATCGTAAACAGTTTAAAATTAATCGGAATAAACAACAGTTATCGAGTTTAGCAAAACAAGCAAAAACAAGAGAACAAGGATATCGGAGAGTGAATAAATAATGATTAGATTAGTTTTATTAGTTGCGGCAATTGCTATTTTTGGAACAGGATTTATTACAGTTATTATTAATCAATTGACATCAGCAAAAAATATTATTATGGATTTATATAATTCAGATACTTTTTTACTTTCGTTGTTTGGTAAAATGGCAATTTTGTTTAGTCATCCGTTAATGTTAACAATATCAAGTTTATATATTGTTGGGTTTATTGTTTCAAAAACACTGTATAGTTAGGAGTTGAATTTATGAAAAGTAAAATTTTAAAGTTTTTAAAAGAAAAATGATGAAAAATATTATTATATTTTTTGGTAATTAGTTTAGGAATGTTCGTACCTTTTCTTTATATTGATATTAAAGAATTTCAATTGTTTTTGAGTAAATTTGGTTCAGTTTCTTCAATTATGTGTATTGGATATATAATTTTTTGAATTTTAACTGCTGCGGGAATTATTGATTTAATATTATGAATTAAGAAAAAAATTAATAAAGATATAGTTAAAGGTAGTAAAGAATAATGCGTAAGTCATTATCTTTATTTGCAATATCTATTTTAGGTATTTTAGGTTTAATTATTCCTTTTATTACTTTAACAGCATTTAAACCCTTAAATCAGCAAAATTATACTGTTAATCAACAAACAACGGGAATGAATGAAACTGATTTTATTAATACAATGTTTTTACGCAGTAGTTTTTTTGAAAATTGGTCAGAAACAAATTACTTTATTAACCCTACTTTAAAAACATCACAATCATTAACTTATAATGATAAATGATATTTAGATTTTTTAAAGGATAGTTATTCAACGGGAATTTCATTTGATAAGCCTAGTGATGAGTTTATGGATTTATATAAAAATTGAGATACTTATGCTAAACAGTATAATATTGATAAATTTTATGATGTTGATAAAAAACAATTTTTAAAAGAATTAACTAATTTTTCTTATTCTTTTGCTAAGTATTTTAATACTGTGGAAGTTATTAATAAATTAGAAAAAAGTGTTGATAGTTTACAACAAGTTAATTTAAAGTTTCAAAATTGAAAATTAATTGATAGATACAGATTGAGTTGAACAAAATAATAATTGATATAGTTTTATAATTTGAAGTATAAAATTGATTTTATTAATTTAAATATTGATATATTGAAAAGGGTAATGATGAATTATGATATAATGATGAAGTTACTATCAGATATAAACAGTTTATCGTTGAGATGGAAATAATGAACCTAAAACACCAACAATTGATAAAAATACTGGTAAATTAATTTTTTGGACTGATAATAATTATCAAAATACTCGTTCTTTTTTATTAAAGTATATTAATGCTATTGTGCAAGAAAATATTAGAGTTCAGCAAGGTGGAAATCCAAACTATGATGATCCAAATTTAGGTAGTCAAAGAATAATATTTGATTTTGAAATTATTAATAATATGGAAAAATTAGATTGAAAACCTGATATTATTTTAACTAGAAAATCAATTTATCGAATGATTTTAACCATTGATGAGCATAAAAATATTGTTGCTGGTAGTTTAGAATTAACACATCTTAAACAATATTGGGATGGTAATAATACAAATAGTTATCGATATACTGATGATTTAGGGTTTTTTGTTTACTTTTATGAAAGAAAAAGATAATATCTTTAATTTTAGTGCTGAAACTTATAATTATAATCAAAGTAGTTCACCTAATACTAACAAATATGTTTTTGAGCAGATGAAAGGACAAATTGATATTAATAAGTTTTTAAAAGCATTTTTTGCACATGCTTTGGTACCTGTGTTTCAAAATCGTAGTAATTTTATTGAAAGTGGTTATATTGATAATTTACAATATGATACTGTTTTAATTAATTTTTTTGGTTTAAAGTTAGTTAATTTTAGAGATGTTTTAATTGATGAAAATAATACTAATAAAAATCAATTTGAAAAACTGTTAAATAGTATGTTTACAGTTTCGCAAAATTTTTATAAAGATTATTTACGAACAATTTTTGATTTAGAAAATAATACTTATGTGCAAGGATATAATAAAAAATATGGTTTATTAGCAAATAATGGTTTTAAAATTTATCCTCGTTATTTTTATTTTTCTGATAAATATAATCAGTTAGATATTAAATTGTATTCAGCATTTAAAAATCGGTTTTATAACACTAATTATGGTAATGTATTTAATTATGATTTTTCAGTTGCAAATGATTATAATATTAATCAAAATGAGGGTTATATTTTTGAAGGTGCTTTAAAAGATAAATATGGTTTAAAATATAAGAAAATTGAAGAACAAAAAATTGGTTATAATGTTTTTGAATTACAAGCTCAAAAAGAAAATGATATGTATCGTTATTATGATTTTAATTTTGGAATTTATAATTGACAAGAAATAAATAATGGTGGATTATTCCCTGATGGGCAATGATGACAAGCACAATATGAAAGTTGTAGTTGATATAATTTAGCGGACCGCGTAAAATATTCGGTTGGTATAAAATTTCCAAAAACTAAGAAAAAGATAGATATAAAATTCTATCTTTTTTAATTAGGTTAAAATTGTCGTTAACCTTGCTTAGTTTAAGAAAATAACAGCAAAACCAACCAAATAAAACTCTCCTACTTGGAATGTCGTTAAACCAAGCAAGCGAGGATAAACAATACAGGGGTGGCCGTACCGCTACGACATAATGGAGGCAATTCTTTTAGGCAATATAAAAGAGTTATCGTGGTTTGGGGATAAATCTTTAACCTGCAATGGTTAAAGGGTAAGTGTTCCACAATAAAAAAATTTAGAAATCTTACTATTTATAAGGAGGATTTGAAAGTGTCTTTAAAAGAACTCTGTTGAAAAGAGTTAAAAATTAAATTAACAAATAAGACAGTATTAATTAATAAATGTCAGTGTTATATCAATGAGTACTTTACAAAATTAACCAAAAACAAAAAAGGCGGCTGATATTGTAAAAAGTATGCTCGGCATTGTTTAGCAAGATTAGAATTTATTAACAAACAAAAAATAAGTTATAATCTTTGATTTTTGACTTTACAATGCAAAAATAACCATCAAATTATTAAAAAATTAATTTTTAAGAAAAATAAATGATGAATTATTAATATTAAAAATTAGAAAGGAGAAATTATATGGTTGAAAATAATATCAAAAATACGATTAGCGATTTAATTAACGAGATTAAAACAACAACAGAAAACAATTTAAGCAATTTAGAACAAATTATGGAAGCTTTAATTGATAAAGTTAATAATATTGAAAATATTTTAAATCAAATACGATAAAAAAAATTAAACCAACTATTTATTAAAATTAGTTGGTTTTTTATTTTTGATAAATAAAAAAGAAAGGAGATAAAAATAATGAGGAAAAGTTGTCCTAAATGTAGATCAAAAATAGATGGTGATAATAAACATTTATGATGCACAAATGTTTATTGTATTTTTGCAAAAAATCCATATATTTTTAAAAAGAAAAAATAGATAAATATGTTTGTTTGTGACTCTTATTTTATTTTGTTTTTTATTTAAGTTTTTAGATGATCGCTTAGTTATTTAAAATATTGTGAAATATTAGAAAATTTGGAGGAAATTTAATATGTTTGATAAAAAGCAATATAAAGAATGAAACATATTATCAAAATATTTAAGTTGAGATGAAATATTTAGATATTTTAAAAGAGTTTATGATTATAAAAATGAAGAAGAATTAACTCAAGCACTTAATAATTATTTAAACAATTTACCAATTAAGGATATTTAAGAATATGAAAGAGAGATTTTAAATAATGACTATAACAGAATCAATTAAATTTAACAAACTAAAGAAGAAAATGAAAAACTTAAAAACCAACTTGCTGAAAAAGATAAAAAATATGGAATCTTGTTAGCAAACAGGGATAAATAGAAAGTATCGAAAATCATTAAAGAAAAGGATAAACTTTACACTATATGAATGTAATGATGGAAAAGAGGAGTTTTCGATGATAATAATTTATTTAAAGTAGTAATGATTTGAGCATGATGAAATTGTCAGATTATGGAAATATATTAAATTTAGATTAGATGTATTATTAAATATAAAAAATAGAAAGTTTAGAGGAATAAATATGCCAAATTACCTAGTAAGGAGGATGAAAACATGTATTTAGTTATAAAAGATTCAGATAATATAAAAGATCATTATAAAATAACGGATTTAATTTCAAAAAATACCGATTATGAAGAAAAAGAAAACTTTTGATATAAATTTGGTTTAGAACAATATTGAACAGGATATTGTTGATCAAGTGGAATAATAGATAATATAAAAGATATTGATGAATATTTAACAAAAAAGTTTAAAGAATTACAAGAAAAATCGTGAAATGAAATTATAGAAAATTATGTTAAAGATAAATTTGGTTATACAGTGGTAAATAATTTATCTGATATTAATTGACAAAAAGAGTCAGACAAAAATATAGAACCAGTTCGTTAAGAATTATTTTTTTGGTTTAATTAATTATTTATTTTTAACCTACTATTGGATAGTAATTTTAGAAAGAATAAAATTAAAATCAAAAAAAGTGAGGTGATTATTATAAAAAAAGATTATTCAAAACCCAAAGCAAGATTAAATGGAAATATAATTATTGACTGTATTAGATGTGAACAAGAATTCACCATTTCAAATTTAGAATGATTAACGATTAATAAATTTTATAAATGCCAAAAATGTAAAAAAAATAAAGTGAGGTAGTTAAATATGATAAAAAAAATTTATTTAAACCAAAATTTAATTTCACAAGAAATAAATAATAAAACACATATTTTAATAAACAAACAAAAAGATTGCGTTGTTTTAGATAAAAATTACTTAGGTTTATCAAGTTATCAAAATTATTTTAGTTTAAAAATTGATGAAAATAAAAAATATATGGTTCATAGTAGCATTAATAATAAAAGTGGTAATATTGTGGGAAAAAATTTACTTTTAACTTTTGAAAAATTAAAACAAGAAAACAAAAAACAGTTTAATTCGCAAAACAAAAATGATGCTAACAATGATTTATTAAATAAATATAATAATCATTATGATAACAAAACAAAACAACAAAAATTAACAGAAACAGAATTAAAACAATTACTAGAAGATTTAGAAAATATTGATAATCCCAATTATTGAGATAATGGTTTTTATTTAGGATACAACAAATATGAAAAAATTACTTAGTTTGTTATCAATATTTTTGTTATCGTGTACAAACACAGTGAATTTGATTAGTTGTGGTAATATTGCAAATAACAAACCAAAATTACCACCATCAAAACCAAAATTACCAATAGTAAAAGATGTTTTTTACTATGAAAAATTAAAACAAGAAATTACAGCAGAAATTAAAGAATATGATGAAGTAATTAAAGAAATTGAAAATAGTAAAAATGATTATGAAAATGAAGAAGATTATCAAACAGAATTAAAACAAACCCAAGCAGAAAAATTTATTAAAATATCGGAACTAAATAATTGTGAATATCAAATTTTACTATGTCAAAAAGAAAATGAGTTTACAGACAAACAAAAACAACAAGTAATTAAGTTGTTAGAAAAACAAATAAACAATTTAAATAGTGCTTTAAATTTATTAAGCGAAAATAAAAATAGCGATTTTGACCAGAAAGATTTAGAAAATATTAAAACAAAGATTAAAAATACAAAAATTATTTTAGACGAAATTAAAAACAATTAAGAAAGGAATGATTTAATGTGAAAAAATTTTTTAAAGAGATTGATAAATTAAGATTATTTTTTAATTGCTTATCAATTATAATGTGTGTTTTAACAACTACATTTTTAATTTTGTGTAGAGAATGAATAAATGATGGTTTGGGTTTTGTTGCATATGTTATGTTTTGTATTTTTGATATTATTTTTAGTTTAACACTTATATGAAATACTACTTGTTCAATTTGAGAACTAATTGAAAATAAAAAAGAAAAACAACATAAATAATTAAAATAACACAAAACAAGATAATTAATATCTTGTTTTTTAGAAAGAGGTGCAGCAATGATTAATTGCCCATTTTGTAAATATATTCATAATATTTATAATGAAAACAATATTAATATTTTAATTTTTTGTTCTTATAGGTATCCCAATCCATGAATCGTTTTAGATAAAAGAAAAATTAGAAGAATGATTGTTTATTATGCTTAAAGTAATTGAATTATTTGCTGGGATTGGAAGTCAAAGAAAAGCATTAGAAAAGATTGGAATTAACCACAAAGTAATTGCTTTTTGTGATAATGATAAATACGCTGAAAAATCATATCGAGCAATTTTTAATGATTATGAAACCCCTAATTTAGGTGATATTACTAAATTAGAAACTTTACCGTATGCTGATTTAATAACTTGATCATTTCCATGCCAAGACATATCAAATGCCAATAATAATGGCCAAGGATTAAATGGTAAAAGAAGTGGTTTGGCTTACAAAGTTGTTGATTTAATAAGCACAATGGCAATAAAACCGCAATATCTTTTAATGGAAAATGTACCAAATTTATTAAGTAAAAAGTTTTTTGTTGGATTTCAAAATCTACAAAATCAACTTAATAAATTAGGATATCATAACCAATATTTTACAATGAATGCCAAGGATTATGGAATTCCCCAAAATAGAAAACGATTATTTATGATTTCAACATTAAAGCAAGATTTTAAATTTCAATATCCCCAACCTTGTAATTTAAAATTTTTAGTAAAAGATATTTTAGAAAACAATGTAAATGAAAAATATTTTATTAGACAAGAATCAATGAAAAAAGCAATTGAAAACAATAAACTTAAAATCATTCAACAATGTTCTTATACAATTACAACAAAACAAATGCGATGAGGAAACGCAGGAATTATTGCAATTCCCAATGATATAACAAAAAATAATCTTATTCCAACCATTACAACAGCACACGGAAGACCACCACAAATTGCATTGCCAATTAAGGATTATGGTAATTTTATTGTTTTACCACGAGCAAAAGATGGTTTACTAGTTAATGGATCATATAATCGGTTTTGAAAAACAGAAAATAATTATATGGGAACAATCGCAGCAAGTAATGTCAATAAAATTATGATTGATAATAAAAGACAACAAAAGATAGTAGTAAAATACTATCTTTTTTAATTGATGAAAAAGAATACTTTTTACGAGTATTAACTCCACGAGAATGTTGATTATTAATGGGATTTAGTAATAAAGATTTTGATAAAGCAAGCAAAGTTGTTTCAGAAACCCAACTTTATAAACAAGCTGGTAATAGCATTGTTGTTGATGTGTTAGAAAAAATATTTACAGCAATGTTTCAAATAGAAAGGAAAAATTAAAGATGCAAAATAAGAGAAAAGTTTGGTGAAAATGACTTTTATATCCTTTAACAATTATTATTGGAATTTTGTTGCTAGTAATTTCCCCTATTTTGTTTTTAATTGCCCTTGGAATTGATTGTGATTTTATGCTTGGTGATTTATTATTGCATTTATTTTGTTTACCTTTCGAAAGGAAAGAAAAAAATGACTAAGAAAAACAATATTAAAAATTACTTTAATAATCAACAGCAATATTATCAAAAAAAGAAAAATATTTATTATCAAAAAAGAAACAAATTAAGTAAAAGCAAATTTTTAAAATAACAAAGGAGGACGAAAATATGAAATCAAACAACACAGCAGATTTTAGTGGAATAATGGATGTTGTTATATTATGAAGTAATGTTGTTTTGGGGGTATTTATGGGTTTAGCAGTTATTTTTGCAATTTGAAAATTAATTATTATTTTAATTTCAATAATGCGAAATGCTGATAATCCCGAAGCGAGAGGAAATGATTTAAGTGCTTTAAAATGACCGATCATAGCAATTATTATAATTTTAGTTGTAATTGCTGTTATGAATGTTATTTTACAAGTTATTAAAACATATAACCCTAGCATTGGAACATAGTTGATAAAAAATGAAAGGAAGTGAAAAATTATGATAGTTAATGCACTGTATAAACTAATATGATCAATTTTTGTACAAGGGCCATTGCAATTAATCGCATCATTTAACACCGTCCTAAATTATTTAACAGGAGGTGTGGTTGGTGATTTAATGTTTGGATCAAAACAAGAATTTAGTTTTCAAAATATCCCAATGGCATTCTGATATTTTGTCATTACGGCTTTGTGTTTATTTTCCTTAATATTTACAATTACTATGATTAAAATTTTGTTTCAAGATGCCACCGAAACAAAAACAAAATTTATTGTTGCTTTACAAAATGGTAGTAAAGCGTTTGTTTTTATCTTTTTAATTCCAATCTTTTTCTTTTTGGCTAATTTTGCAATCGCCAACATTGCCAAAATGATTACATCGGGATTTGGTGGTGAAAACGGAAATATTGCAAACTATCTATACAATATCGGAAATACCAATTGAGATGGTAGTGGTGATAATATACCAAACAATTATGCTTATCCTGATAATATTGGTGATTTTAATATGATTGCCGAAGTTTTTGGAGTGTGATTTATGCTATTTGCAATGTTTATGATTGGAATTGCATTGGTACAAAAAATAATTGAACTGTTTTTCTTATTTATTATTTCGCCATGAGTAATGGTGATTATGACAATTGATAATGGTAAAGGAGCATTTATTTGAAAAGATATGGTAATTGCAAAATTTCTAGCATCAACCGCTACTTTAACAGGATATTTTATTTTTATGACAACAATCCAAACAATTTTAAGCACTAATTTAGCAGGATTAGGCATTGAGGGGATTGGAAAATCATTGTTTGTTATTCTGTTTATGTGCGGTGGTGGCTTGGCAGTAATGGCGTTTTCAGATGTTGTTGCCAACTTAATTGGTGAAGCAGCTGGTGTTCGCGAAGGAATGAGTTCAATGAAATCAACTGTTGCTGGTGGAATGATGGCAATGGGAGCTGGAAAAATAGCAGGAAAAGCATTTGGATTTGCCAAAAGTAAAAGAGCCAAACGAGCAATGGCAATGGGTGGTTCTGGAATGGCAGATAAAACCATGAATGCGATGGGTTCTGGCGGTGGTGGTGATTGAGTGGATAGTGAAACAGCAAGCAGTCAATCTCGCCAAGAAAAACCCCTTGACTTTCGCCATTTCTGACACGCGACTGAGGGAATGAGTTCGCGTGCTGGGATTGTTGGCTTAGCAGGCTTTGGACTTGGAGTCACAACGCTTGCAACAAGTAAACTAGTGGGAGCAGCTCGCGGTGGTGGAGCAAAAGGATTCTTCCGCCAAATTGGAACTGGGATTGCAACACCATTCAAAGCAATTGGTAAAAGATTTAATCCACAATTGGCTAGCAAAGGAAATCAAGAAAACATAAATAAAACAAGTGATTTTAGTAAAAAAACAACCAAATCTTTAAACAAAAAACTAGGGAAAGTTGAAAGCAAATTTAAAAACTAGCAACAGAAAAAGAAAAATGATTGCTGAATAAATTAATACCAACAACACAAAAAGAAAGAATGAAACATAACAAAAATTTAAGTTTAGAAACTTTATCAAAATAAATGAAAACAAATAAAATTAATGAACAATGATAAACATAGTAAAACAAAAACTATTAGAAAAAAAAATGAGATGAAAAAGCGGCCAAAAAAGCAGAAAAGAAAAAGTCATAATTTAAAAAACACCTGACAAAAACAAAAAATACGGTATAATGTAAATAAAAAGGAGTGATAAATCATGGGATTATGACGATTATTAGGTGGCGAAGTCAACTGAGAACGCGTTGCCAGAATGCAAAATAAAGAACATTTGAGAGAAATTCATGCTGCAATTATTCATGCACTTGGGGCGGGATCTAATCACATTGCTTTAAGTATCGACAGAAGAAACGATGATGACAAAAATAATGTCATGTGAGTGCTAGAAAAATTTGGCCGTGATATTCCTACAACTGTTAAATATCCATGATTAAAACCATTTGACGATGCTGGTAATTTACGACCAAAATCCGCTGAATATAATCAAAAAGATTGAGATCAAGCTTGAGAATGATATGACGCCTACAAAAGCGGAGCAATTCCATTTCTCGAATATCGCATTCAAATTCGCGAAAAAGAATTAGAAGAAGATGAAAGTAAATTAAAACAAATTAAATCAAGAGAAAAACTTACTAGAGATGCAAAATATTTGCTTAAAGCTTATGAAAAAGATATTCCTGCACAACGAGCAGAAATTGCTAAATTAAAAAGAGAATTGGAATCATTAAAAGCAAAAGAAATCCAAAAACAACCCGACTTATCACTTGAAAATGAAAATTTACGCTTAAAAAAAGAAATTTTAGAAATGGAACTAAAATTAAAAGAAGCAAATAAACAAAGATAAAATGTATCAAATATCAACTTATCAAAATTTAATTTAGAAAAGGAGATATATTTTATTTATGTATGAAAAAGGAAATAAAGTTATTGTTAAAATAACAAACATTACGCCCTATGGTGCTTTTTGTAGAGCAGAAAGAGCTGATGGTTTAATCCATATTAGTGAAGTTTCAGATTACTTTGTTAGAGATATTAGAGATTTTTTTGATGTTGGTGATGAAATTGAAGTTGAAGTACTTGATTTTGATTCAGTTAGGAAACATCTTAAATTAAGTTATAAAAAGTGTCACCCTGAACTATTAAAAAATGATGATAAAGAAATTCAAGAAATAAAAGCAGCTTTTAAAAGCTTAAATAAAAAACAAAATAAAACAGACAATATTAAAAATATTAATGAATCAAATGAAAACGAATAAATTAGTAAAAGTAATGTAAGTTATAAACAGCAATTAAGTTTGCTGTTTTTTATTTTGTCAAAATAGAAAGGGAAAATAAAAATGTATGAAAAAATTACTTAGTTTTTTAGCAATATTTTCGTTTTTATGTACAAACACAGTGAATTTGATTAGTTGTGGTAATATTGCAAATAATAAAGCACATTTATATCCTAATTTAGAAAATGTTTTAAAAGTTAATTTAGAAACAAATATTGATTTAGAAAAAAGATATTTACCCCACCCTGTTTTAATGCAACAGCGAGGTTATAAAGGAACTTTCTTTAATCAATATAAAACAGATATAATCAAAAATTTAACAAATGCTTTTTTAGGCAAAGCAGATAATAATTTAGCAATTAAATTTAAAACAGAATTTAGTACTTATCAACAATTACAAGATTATTTAAAAATAGAACAACAAAATTACTGACAAAATTTATTGAATAATATTTGTCAACAATACCAAGATAATTTAAAGCAACTTATTTTATTGTTTTATAATTTTGTTGCTAGTATTTGAAATAAAACAAATATTAATGAAATTTTAGAAAAAATAGAAATTAAAAATGTCATTGATAGTGATAATAATGTCTTAGGACAAACAAATAATCACCAAACTATTTTGCTAAACAAAAAGGTTTTATCTTGTGCGTTTGAAAAAACAATAAATAGTGAATGACACAAAGGACAATTTACAACCAATAACTTTCTGCATATTTTAATCCATGAATTAGGACATATCTTTTATTTTTATGATTGAGAAACATTTAAAATCAATCATATTTTTTATTTAAAGCAATTTTTAGGACAGAAAATTAATAACTTAAATAAATTCGCAGAATTAGACAAAGAAAAAGTGTTAAAGATATTTGCCAACAGTAATTATGGATTGAGTGATGATGACGAGTTATTGGCAGAGGGATTTGCATATTGGTTATTAACAAAACAAAGTATGCAAACAAAAATATGAGCATTTTGAAACGAATACTTTACAAGTTATTTACCACAAATAAGAAATAAAAAAGAAAGGAAGTGTAAATGATGTTAAATACAATAATTGGTATGATGGGAACAATTGCCATAATCGGCTTGTTTGGTTGTTTATGGAAGTTTCTTGGTATTAAATTGAAAAAAATGAAAAAACAAATTGAGTTAACAAAATACAAAAAAACTTGCCGAATAATATTATATGTTAGTATAAGTTGTTTTGTGTTATTTTTGTTGGTAATTGGATTATGGTTTGGATTAATATATCCAACTTTGAAATAAAATGAAAAAAATATTCATATTTTTAATACTTTGTTTTAGAATTGGCAATTTTTTAACTGGGATATATTTTTTCTTAACAAATTCAATATATTTAATTAAAAATTACAATACGAGTGAATGATTAATTTGATTTGTTATTATGCCAATTCATTTAATACTTTTTTATTTCATAGATTTTATTTTATATAAAATAAGAAATTTTATAAAATAAATTTCTTTGTTTTGGAATTATTTTTATTTAAAAATCAAATAATTTTTATTAAAGTAAATGAAAATAAAAAAATTGGAATTTGCATAATGGGCGATATTTTTGAATATAATAATAAATTTAAACCACCCCCCTCTTTATCTGTTGTTGCTTTTAGTATTAATGAAAAAATAAATAAAGTTAAATACATTAAAAAAGTTAGAAAAACATTTTTAATGTATGTTATCTGATAGTTATTCATTCACTTTTTTAATTTATTTTCTTTTTTTAATTACAATAGATAAAAAAAGAAAGAACTAATTTATATAAAAATATTAAAAACATCGACCATAAAAAAGTATTTATAATTACCATTATTAAACTTTCTTTTTTGTATTTTAATATAAAAAATATTTAAAAGCAATTTATAAAATATTTTTAAAACAGAAAGGAGGTTATATAATGTTATCTATTTATTAGTTTCATTTCACATTTTTTGGATTATAAGTTTTATTACATTTATTTTATTTACTGAAAAGAAAATAAGAATAAGTGTAAAAAAATATATATTGTGATACTTCTTTTATGGTTTCGTATTAATATTTCATATTATTTTGCAATTTCTTTTCATTATATATTATATTTTAATATTTCAATAAAAATTGTTTTTTTAAAACAGAAAGGAGGTTATATGTTGTGAAAAAGATTATATTATCATGTTTATTAACATCGTTGATTGGTGTAAGTGAACCACTTATTGTCAAATCATCCATCAATGATAATTTTTCAATCACAAAACAAGAACAAGTTATCAGTAAAAATGCAAAGAAAAGTTTTAATCCAACAGCACCAAGTTTTACAAAAAATATTAATTGAAATGATGATATTGATGTCGAAACGGGTGGAACTTGGGGTGGTGATTATACACAGAAAGTAGAATCATCATATTATTATGTTAATATATTGGATTATGCTAGTAGTTGAAATGATTTTAAAAATAAATACAAACAGATTAAAATTGATTTTGAGGGTTATGTTGCTCACAATCAGGCGGCTACAACAAATTATAATGCTTATCACTATATCAATCTAAATCAAATAAGTAGCACGGCAAAAACATCGCGACTTTTTAATCACTATCAAGGTTATACTCAAAATGAAGAGTGAGGTTGAGCAGATGTAAGATATCAATTAGAAAATAATCAAATCAAAATCGATTTTCTAGTTTATGCACGTGCAAAAAACGGATGAAATTCAAGGAATACATGAGCTAAAACATGATTAAAAGTTAATGAACTAATTTTTAATACAAGTTTTAGTTTTAATGATATGAAAAGTAATTTAACAAGAGAATTAAATAAAGAAATTAATTATTATTCTAATATTAATAATAATCCACAAAGTTCTTATAATTGAAACCAAATTAAGACACAAATGGATAACAAAATAAAAAAAGCACTAAATGATAATAATGATATTCAAGGATGAATTGAATTTTTAAACCCAAATTATCAGTTAGAAAAAAGAATTAATGGTTATTTTATAAAAACATTAATTAACATTCACAATAATCAAAGTAGTAATTATGAAATGTGAGAATTTAAAACACCACTAAATTTTGATAGTGATTATAATATTGCTAATGCTAAAAATAGAATCGAAAACGAATTAAAACAAACAATTATTTATCAAAGTGATACATCAACCAATATTTTAGATGAAAATAATTGAGATGCAATTAAAACTATCTTAGATAATAAAATATTTAGTATTTTAGGAAAAAATGGAAACATAATGGAATGAAAAAAAATTATCAATCCTAATTATGCCTTAATAACAGAAAACAATAATTATTATCTTAAAACAAGTTTTAATATTTTTAATTATTTAACAGAACAATGAGAAAATTGAGTTTTTAAAACAAAACTCAATTTTTCATTAAGTGCAAAATATTGAAAAAGTAAATTGCAAGAACGAATTTTAATAACACCAGGAAAAATTAGTGATGAAAATGGAGTTGCAATGATTAATGATATTGAAGAAGTTATTAATAACGGTGAGGGAAAGGAAAATAAATACAATAAAGGAATAATAAAATATCATACAACAACATTTTTTCAATACATCGAACCAAAGGAAAATAACAATGATCCTGATTATGATATTGTTAAAATAAATGGGGTTAATTTAAACGCTGTTAATGGTTTATACACATATACTTTTGATGATAAAGAAAAAGTTAATAAATATGAAATTGAAATTATCCACCGACCAAACCCTAAAATTGACGGAGATGTTGGTGGTAATTTTAAGTTAACAATTTTAATTGAAACAATTACCCCATCATTACAATTAAAATTAATGGGATGAGGGCCAAAAAATATCGACTATGAAAAACTAACAAGTGAATTTATCAAAGACCCAAGTAATGAAAATAAAACAATTAAAAACCCTAATTATGATCAAGAAATTAATAAAGAAACAGGAACAAAAAAACAATTAATATGAGTTCGTCATCAATCTAACACCCCATTTCCGTTAGATCCAGTTGACAGAGATGGAAATTTAATAAAAAGTAGTAGTATTAATGATTATGATATTGGTTATTTAGCAGAAGCCAAGTGCAGTTGGAGCAGGATTTGAAAACTTTTACAATAATGACAACATTGAAAAAGTTATTCGTTATTTATCAAATGAAAATTTAGAGACTAAATTTGAAAATGGCTATGAATTAGAAAAAAACAAAACGGGAGATGTTAATACTAGTGCTGGGTGATTTCATTTTATTATTCAACAAAAACGCTTTAATGATTTAAACGGAAATACACAAACACCATTTTATCAACACAAATTTATTTATGTTGATAAAAATAAAAGTTCAAATTATGGATATTTTTTAAATTCAGTTAATAACCAAAATGCTAGTGATTTTTGAAATACAACACAAGGAAAACATTTAAAAAATTATATGATTAACTATAAAAAGTGAAATTCAGATAATGATTTATCAAAATTAACTTATGAAGCGGTTTTATCATATTGACGAGATTATGTTTCAGATATTCGTAATCATTTAGCGGTTAATGAAAGCATCAATAATTTTAAGTCATTAAATGATTTAAATATTAGTGCTTTGAAAATGAATGCCAAAGATATGAAAACTATTAGAAATAAAATTGAAAACTTTGTTTGAAAAGAAATAAATAAACTTAGTTTATTAGCAACAATAAACAAAGATTATATTATTCAAATATATAAAAATAGCCAATGACAAAAATTAACTGATGATGATTTAAACCAATTAATAACTAATCAACAAGAACAAACAAAAGAAATAATGCTAAAAATCAAAGCACTAAATACATCAATGTTGTTAATTGGTGAAACAAACCAATTTAAAGTTATTAATAACTTAAATTATGATGAAAATAAAGTAATTGATTTAAGTAAAATTAAATATCAAAATCAAGAATATAATTTTAAAGATAAAACAAAAGATGATATTTTAAATAATTATATTATGGAATATATTAAGCAAGGTTTTAAAATTAATAAATTAGATGAAATCTTGAAACAAGATATTGATTATCAAATATCATTACAAGGATTAAATGGCCAAAACATTAATATTAATGATAATGAATTACAGGAATTTATGAAAAAGATTCAAGAAAATAAATATAGTGAGTTAAAAATTACTATTTATGCTTTGGATAATAGTTTAAAAGCAGTTGGGAATGTTTCATATAAATTAATAAACAACCCAATAACAGAAAATGCCCCCAACAAACCAAATGAAATTCCCCCAACAGAGGGAATAATACCTAACACTCCTAATAATCCAAATGGAAATAACGAAAATAATGGGAATGAAGAGAATAATAATCCAAATAAACCAGAAAAACCAAACAAACAACCAGATCCTAACAAACCTAATAAAAATAATGAAAGTGGTTGAAAAAAGTTTTTTAAAAAACCAGTTAATTTATTTTTTATGACTTTGATTAGTTGTGTGATAGTTGGTGGTTTTATAACTTGAATTATCATTAAAAATCAATTAAATAAAAAAATTGGGGGCAAAAAGTTGAAAAAAATAGAAGCGATAATGAAGGAAAAAAACAGATAAAATATTGGTTTATTACCCCTTTATTTAATATCCTTATTACGCATTTTAATGGGCAAATTAGCAATGAAAGTTATTTTATAATAAAAAAAATAATTTATTTCTTAAAAAACGGCATTTTAAATGCCGTTTTTTAATTTAAAGAAAGAGGTGCAAAATATGAAAAATGTAATACCAAAAAAACTAAAAGACGTCAAATATCGTTTTTGACGCAATATAACAATAACAGATGTTTTGATAATTGCTGTTTGAGTTGGATTAACAATTATGTTTATATTTGGTTTTCAATGAAAACTATGAATAAAATTATTATCATCATCAATCATGATTTTAATTAGCTTACCACTAATTATTACAAATAAAAAGACTAATTTAAAAGGATGACAATGCTTATATTATAAAATAAATTTCCTATTTAGTTATAAGAAATATAGTAAAAACAAAACTAGTTTACTGGTGCCATATAATAAAGTTATTGATGATAATTATATTGCAACACACGGAATTTTAAAGGGTACTTTAAAAAAGACTTTAATTGGAGCAATTAAAATAAAGGGATTCGATATCACTTTATTAAGTAGCGAAGAGCAAATATTAAGATTGCGAGATTTGCAAGATGTTTTTAAATTTGCTAATTTTCCAATAACTTTTTTAAAGTTAGAATTACCATTAAATTTTGATGACAACATTAAATATTTACAAAAACAAATTAATAAAACACAAATTCGTTATAAAAACAATGAAATTAGTTTTAATCAATTTGTAAAAATTACAAAACAAATTAAAAATAATATTGCTTTTTTAAAAAAAGAATTAATTAAAATAAACGATGAAATTAAAACTGAAAAATGTTTTTTTATTTTTGTATATGGAAATAATCAAAAAGATTTAAATGAAAAAATATTATTTTTAGAAGATAAATTATATAAAGGAAAAATTAATTGTAATACTTTATCTAATTACGAAATAACAAAAATCTTAAAATTAATGTGAAATCCGTATGAAAAACCATTAAATAAAACAGATTTTAATAAAAATAAAGATAATTTAGCAAAATTATTGCAATTTAACTACCTAAATATTAAAACAAAATTATTTTATAGCAAATGATTTATATTATTCAATTAATACTATTCAGGACTACCCTTTATTTATTAACGATTTATGAGGGGCATGTTTATTTTCAAATGAGCAAACTATTATTTGAAATATAAATCCTTTAAATTATGATGAAACAAAAAAAGCAATCAACAGTGCCATTCAAACAACCCAAACAAGACAAGTAATGACAAAATCATATGTTAATACAAATGAAAATAACTATGAATTAGAAACATACTACCATTTAATTGATGAGATTAATGGTGGTGGCGAATTATTAAAAAATGTTAATATTTTATTTTTAAATTATGGAACAAATAAAAAAACATTACTACAAGCACAAACACGATTAACAAAAGCATTAAAAGAAATGGATATTAAACTTAATCCATTGTGATATCAACAATTTAATGGTTTAAAAGGTTTTATACCCTATAATAATAAGGTCATAATAAAAAAATATGGCCGAGAAATGCCAACAAGTACCTTAGCAGCATCATTTCCATTTATTGATAGTGGCTTATATGATAAACAAGGAATGTACTTAGGAACAAATAATATGGGAAATGTTGTATTGTGAGATCAATTTAAAATTACAAGTAAAAGAACAAACCATAATATGTTTATTCTTGGTTCATCAGGAATGGGAAAAACATATTTGTTAAAAAAAAT